>NW_020870877.1:592368-612368 GCF_003789085.1 Penaeus vannamei | reverse complement strand
GTCACAAAGTATATTTGTAACATACAGAGTATGCTACAAATTCTATATCAGAATTTATGTTGGTATCAGTTCGCCATTATAGGGATTATCTCTGCTTTCAATGTCAAGTTGGGCAGATAGGTAATCGCAAACCGCCACGTAATCTGTGGATGCCATTGTACAAGGAAAGTTTTCGTTTATTTACAGGCTTTGTTCTCCTTCTTTGAAGTAGAATATACACATTGTCGTTTGTTATCACAGACCTTTACTTAATAATAAGATATATTCATGAAAGCAACAGGGCTGTTGCCATGGGGAGAAGCATGAGCAATGATAAATAACAGCTATTTTGGGTGTATTTCGTAACATTTCTATTTGATCAAGATCGGAGTAAATTTATCAAATTTCCTGTATCTTCCTCGTACCTGGCATTTCATCTTCCAAAGCCAAATGACCTCTACCAAGGGCTTATAATATTTATACAATAGGTTACCCTATTGTCAAACCGGTTAGTCACAGAAAACCTGTACCTCGTGTAGGGGTGACTTTAAGAAACACGAATAACTTTTTCAACCTGATCTGCTTATATATAGAAATGACTTCATTCACTGAGATTCTTACATCTTTATTTTGGATATTGTTTAAAACGTTTTGAAATTCATAGACTAATGTCCTGAATTAAGTGACATTTAAAGAGATGGATGAAACCAGTGACAAGTCGTTAACCCCACATTATGCAGCGAATTGCAAAAACGTTGTGAAAATATGCAAAATCTATTTGAGCCAGTTTAGGATAGTACTTCATCCTACGTCATACGAAAACATGCTCAAGTACGTACAGTAAACACTATTCCTGTTTAAAACTGTGTATACTTAATGCCTGATAGTTGTGTTGGAAATAATCTAATTGAAACAGTAAAAGAATTGACAATGATAATGATAGCAGTAATAATAATAAAAGTAATGGTAATGATAATAATAATAAAGATAATCATAGTAATATCAAGATAATAACTGTAGTAATCGTAATGATAACACTAATCATAATAGTATTAACCACAATAACGATAATTATAATCGCCATCACCATTATTATCATAACTTGTATTATCATTATCATTATTATGATGATGATAATGATGATTGATGATAATGAATGTAACAGCAGTAATAATGATAACTAACAACAATAATGATAATAATAAAACAATGATGATAATAGTGATAGATATGATGATGATAATAAAAAATGATATTTGATAGTAATTATGATATTAATGATGATAATAATAATAATGATGATGATAATGATAATGATAATAGTAATAATAATAATAATGATAATGAAAATTAAAGTAATGATAATAATAATAATAATAATAATAATAATAATAATAATAATAACATAATAATGATAATAATGACAATAGTAATTATACTGATTATAAAAGTGATGATAATAGTAATGATGGTGATAATGATAATAATAATATTGATAACAATAATAATGATAATAATTATAATAGTAATAATAATAGTAATGATGATAATACTAATAATTAATATAATAGTGATAATGATAAATAGAAATAATCATAATAGTAATTATAAAGATAATGATAATGATAGTAATGGTAATGATAATAATAATAATGATAGTTATTACAATGGTTATAACAATAATGATAAACTGACGAGCAATAATAATATTAATAACAAAAATAAAAATATCGATAATGACAAAGCAATAATGATAACGATATAAATAATAGTGGTAGTAACAGTAATAGTGAATAGTAATAATGATGATAGTATCTGAACCGAAAATAACTTATGTAAATACTACCATGATTACCATTATTCTTGTCACTAGTTTACTATCACAATCACTTTATCCTTGGAAAAGTGCATTCTGAGACCCTAAAACTCTAGGTTCTAGACCTATCTGAAAAAAAAAAAAAACTCAACAAGAGGAAGGTTCTACCAGAAGGCCAAGGATATTTAAGCTGAAAGTACATGTCAAAATTGGAGAAATCATATAACTAGTATACTCAAATTTCAACGAAGGATATATATCCCCTTTGACTGACCACCTGTGTCTCTCACTGATAGAAGAAGTTAGAATGAGCTACAGCTGATACGTTGAACTGTCCGTAATATGATGAATTATCATTACAAACGATTTTACAATTTTCGATTATCATCCATTTACCTTATTCTTATCATAATTTCTGTAAATACTGCTACTGTTGATGTGCTATTACTGATACTATCATCATCACTATACCTATCAATTGTAGTACAACTGCTACTGATATTACTATGCTCAGCGCGAAAACGCAATAACAGTTATGATAATAATGATAATGAAATGTCTGTGCTGTGTGAGTAACTTTCTCAGGCGGACGAAGACAAACGCACAGATGTAACTTAACTTTCCTTTATTCCCGTTCTTACCACAGAGGCAGGGGGATAATACATGCTCATTATGACACAAAAGGATGGAACGATTTTCATGTAAACACACTAATTAGATGATGCGTCCGAGAGCACACTGGTGTAGAGTTCACTTCAATCCACATTTCTAATATCCACGGGGAGCGTCTAAAGCTAGTCACCGGTCACTGCTGCTGGCCATCTTCGCCTAGCCTTATTTGTCACTCAAATTTCGCCTTTAGCACTAATTACACTCCACCAGTTTATCTCAGCGTGAAGGCGTACTTCCTGCTGAACTCCCACAGCACACGCTTTCCTCATGACACTCCACAGAACTGTCAATATCGCTGTCTGAAAATGCGTCACAATGCTGATCAGTCGTGCAGACCGCCATGCCCGGCGTCGCTCTCTTCCTCTCCTCTCGTGAGCCTCGAGAAGCGACCCCGAACATATGAACATCAACATGCGCACACGTAGCAATTATATAAAAACGAACAGTAATATGTAATGTCATTTTCTTTTAGAGCATCGGTGCTTATGTTATGATTATAATTGTATTTTTTACCATGCCATCATTGGTTGGTAATGATGATATTAGCAATAATGATATTACCAGTGATATTACCATTCCATTCATTATTATTATATATTTTTTTATGATTATGAACATCATTATCAATATCATTACTGTCATCATTTTATTATTAGCATCATTATCATTGACATTATTATTGTTATTATTATCATTATCATTATTATCACTATTATCATCATATCTATTGATATTATTATCATTATCGTTATCATCAACGATATTATTTTTGTTGTTATCAACATTATCATTAACATCATCACTACCATTATCATCACTATTATTATCATTAACATTACCATTACTATTAATATCAATATCATTATCATTATTAATATCATATTTATCATTTATTATTATTATTATCACGATCATCACTATCACAATTGTTATGTTTATTATCATCATTATTATTATCACTAACCAACGAAGGGAAGGACAAGAAAACACACGAATATGCCAATTACCATGTGTGTTTACTTGTCCTTCCCTTCGTTGTTCCTGTTGCTTCTTTTTCTTTCTTGTCCTTCCCTTCGTTGTTCCTGTTGCTTGTGTGTTGTGTGCTTTCTTTCTTGTCCTTCCATTGTTCACGTTGTTCCTGTTGCTTCTTTTTTCTTTCTGTCCTTCCTTCGTTGTTCCTGTTGCTTCTTTTTCTTTCTTGTCCTTCCCTTCGTTGTTCTGTTGCTTTTTTTCTTTCTTGTCTTCTTCGTTGTTCCTTCTTTTCTTCTTGTCGTTGTTGTTGCTTCTTTTTTTTCTTGTTCCTTTGCTTCTTTTTCTTCGTTATTCTGTTGTTCCTCTTCTTTTCTTGTCTTCCCTTCGTTGTTCCTGTTGCTTCTTTTCTTCTGTTCCTTCCTTCGTTGTTCTGTTGCTTTTTTCTTCCCTTCCCTTCGTTGTTCCTGTTGCTTTTTTTCTTTCTTTCTTGTCCTCCTTCGTTGTTCCTGTTGCTTCTTTTTCTTTCTGTCCTTCTTCGTGGTTCCTGTTTGCTTCTTTTCTTTCTTGTCTTCCTTCGTTGTTCCTGTTTGCTTTCTTTTCTTTCTTGTCTTCTTCGTTGTTCCTGTTGCTTCTTTTTCTTTCTTGTCCTTCCCTTCGTGTGTTCTGTTGCTTCTTTTTCTTTCTTGTCCTTCCCTTCGTTGTTCCTGTTGCTTCTTTTTCTTTCTTGTCCTTCCCTTCGTTGTTCCTGTTGCTTCTTTTTCTTTCTTGTTCCTTCCTTGTTGTTTTCCTGTTGCTCTTTTTTTTCTTGTCCTTCTTCGTTGTTCCTGTTTGCTTCTTTTCTTTCTTGTCCTTCCCTTGCGTTGTTCCTGTTGCTTCTTTTTTTCTTCTCTTGTCCTGTCCTCGTTGTTCCTGTTGCTTTTTTCTTTTCTTTTCTTGTCCTTCCCTTCGTTGTTCTGTTGCTTCTTTTTTCTTTCATTGTCTTCCTGTTGTTGCTTCTTTTTCTTTCTTGTCCTTCCCTTCGCTGTTCCTGTTGCAATCTGTTCATCATGAATTCCACATGTCAGCAGCAGCATTTCCATTACTAATATCTGATATTAGTTGAATAATCAGTACTCATATCATTACCATCAATTCTGCTAATACTACTACGATTCCAATACCATTATGAAGATCATTATTCTATCAATATTATTTCCTTTGTTATCACTGTTGTTTCCGCAAGAATATTGGTAATGGTAATGGTAATGATAAAGACGATAATTATAACTTGATAATGATGACAATAATGAAACAAAAAGAAACAAGAACGATGATACACATGAAAATAATAAAACATTTATGATATGAGTAATACGTTATAAACAATGTGATAATGGCAATGACATATCATTAAAAACAATGATAACACAATGATAATGGCTAATGACAATATCAATAAAAGAAATGATAACATTAATGATAACAATAACCAATAATGTTGAGGATGATTATCATCATAATTATAATATTTATTGTACTTGGAATGATGGTAATGTACCTGTGATATCAATGACATTGATTATGATAATTACAATGAAAATGTGAAGGATGATAATACTGATGATATAAAATGATGATAATAAATATTGCTGAAAGTGTTATTGATGAAAATAATAATGATGACAATAATAATGATAATGATAGTAATGATGATGATGATGATGATGATGATGATGATGATGATGATGATGATGATAATAATAATAATAATAATAATAATAATGATGATGATGATGATGATGATGATGATGATGATGATGATGATGATGATGATGATGATGATGATGATGATGATGATGATAATAATAATAATAATTATAATATAATAAAATAATAACAGTAATTATAACATTATTGGTAATATTGATGATAACAGTGATAGCAATAGGGATAATCATAATAATAATTATGAGTAATGATGATAACAATAACAATGAAAATTATGATAATGATAGAAATAACAATGGTAATAAAGGCAAAGACAATTAAAATAGTTTCGACAATGACAGTAACTAGAAATAATACTATAAAAAATGGCCACAATAACAATAATATTGATAGTGTACTAACAATAATTATCAGGCTAATATTAACAAAATAATTAACAACAGTGACACTAATGACAATAATGCTAATGCTAATGGTAATAGTAATGATGATGATGGTGATAATGATACTATTATTACTGTACTACTACTACTACTACTACTACTACTGCTGCGACTACTAATAATGATGATAATGATACTGATGGTGATGATGAGGATGATGATAATAATAATGATAATGATAACAATAACAATGACAATCATAATAACATTGATGATAATGATAATTGTGATAGCAAAGATAATATTGATAATGGTGATAATGATGATGATAATGATGCAAAAGATAATGATAATAAGAGCAATAATGATAATGAAATTATGCAATGATGATGATAATAATAAAGTATATAATGATAACAATAATAACAACAATAATATAACGATATTCAAAAAATTTAATGGTAATGAAAGTAATAATAATAATTATTATTATTATACGATAATGATGATGATGTGAATATGAAAATGATGATGATAATAATGATAGTAATGGCTATAACAAGAATGAAAATAACGATAATAGTAATAGTAATAATAAGATATGATAATGGTAATAATAATATTAATAATGGTAATAATAGTAGTAATAGTGATGATAATCATGATGATAACAAAAATAATAATGATAATGATGATAATCATGATGATAACAAAATGATAAGATAATTGATGATAGTAATAATCAATAATAATGAATAATGATATAATAATGGTAATAATAATGATAACAACAGTAACAACAACAGCAACAACAACGACAACAACAATAATGATAGTAATAATGAAAATAGTAGTAGTACTACTACTGCTACTACTACTAATAATAATAATAATAATGATGCCTGCTGTGATGATAATATGTGATAAAATGTGTATAATGATAGTAATGATAATGAATATGATAAGATTATAATGATGATTTGATAATGATGATAATGATAATAATAATATAATAATGAATAATGATAATGATAATGAATGATAATGATTTTAATAATAACAATAATAAAAATGATGAAATGATTATGGTAATAAAATAAGGATATAAAGCATGATAATGATAGTAATATAAATGCTGTAANTTGCTAATCACATCATCATCATTATCACATTATCAGGTATATATAATTTGCTACCACAATTATTTCATTATCAATCACTGGTTTTATTGATTGTTATTGTTATTAATTATCATTATCATTATCATCACCCTCATCATCATCATCATCATCATCATTAGTATATTATCATCATTATAGTAGTCACAGTTAGTAGTAGTAGTAGTAGTAGTAGTACAGTAATAAATAGTATCATTCACCATCACCATCATTACTATTACCATACCATTATTATTTTTTTCATTCATTGTTATTATTGTTACGATTTTGTTTATACCAGCCTGATATTATTGTTAGTACCACTATCATATTATTGTTAGTGTGGCCATTTTTTATAGTATTATTTCTACTGTTCCTGTCATTGTCGAAACCTATCTTAATTATCTTTGCCATTATTACCATCGGGTTATTTCTATCATTATCATAATTTTCATTGTTATTATTATCATCACTTACTCATAATTATTATTATGATTATCACTATTGCTATCACTGTTAATCATCAATATACCAATAATTTATAATTACTGTTATTATCATTATTATTATTATTATCATCATTATTAATTATCATTCATCATCATCATCAATCATCCATTATCATCATCAACATCATCACCATCATCATCATCATTACTATCATTATCATCATTATTGTCATCATTATTATTTTCATCAATAAAACTTTCAGCAATATTTATTATCATCATTTAATATCATCAGTATTATCATCCTTCACATTTTCATTGTAATTATCATAATCAATGTCATTGATACCACAGGTACATTAGCATCATTCCAAGTACAATAAATATTATAATTATGATGATACTCATCCTCAACAATATTGGTTATTGTTATTATTAATGTTATCATTTCTTTTATTGATATTGTCATTAGCCATTATCAATATTGTTTATTAACGTTATTACTCATATCATAAATGTTTTATTATTTTCATGTGTATCATTGTTCTTGTTTCTTTTTGTTTCATTATTGTCATCATTATCAAGTTATAATTATCGCCTTTATCATTATCATTGCCATTACCAACATTCTTGCGGAAACAACAGTGATAACAAAGGAAATAATATTGATGGAATAATGATCATCATAATAGTATTGGAATCGTAGTAGTATTAGCAGAATTGATGATAATGATATGAGTACTGATTATTCATCTAACATCAGATATTAGTAATGGAAATGCTGCTGCTGACATGTGGAATTCATAGCGAACAGATTGCAACAGGAATAACGAAGGGAAGGACAAGAAAGAAAAAAGAAGCCAACAGGATATAACGAAGGGAAGGACAAGAAAGAACGAAGCAAACAGGAGCAACGAAGGAAGGACAGAAAGAAAAAAGAAGCAACAGAAACAACGAAGGAAGGACAAGAAAGAAAAAGAAGCAACAGGAGCAACGAAGGGAAGGACAAGAAAGAAAAAGAAGCAACAGGAACAACGAAGGGAAGGACAAGAAAGAAAAAGAAGCCAAAGGAACAACGAAGGGAAGGACAAGAAAGAAAAAGAAGCAACAGGAACAACGAAGGGAAGACAAGAAAGAAAAGAATCAACAGAACAACGAAGGGAAGGACAAGAAAGAAAAAAAGAAGCAACGATGGAACAACGGAAGGAAGGACAAGAAGAAAAAGAAGCAACAGAACAACGAAGCCCGGAACAGAAAAGGACAAGAAAGAAAAAGAAGCAACAGGACAACAAGGAAGGACAAGAAAGAAAAAGAAGCAACAGGAACAACGAAGAAGGACAAGAAGAAAAAGAACAACAGGAACAACGAAGGGGAAGGACAGGAAAGAAAAAGAAGAAAACAGAACAACGAAGGAAGGACAAGAAAGAAAAAGAAGCAACAGGAACAACGAAGGGAAGGACAGGAAAGAAAAGAAAGCAACAGAACAAAGAAAGGGAAGACAAGAAAGAAAAAAAGAAGACAACAGGAACAACGAAGAGAAGAACAAGAAGAAAAAAAGAAGCAACAGGAACAACGAAGGAAGACAAGAAAGGAAAAGAAGCAACAGGAACAACGAAGGAAGGACAAGAAAAGAGAAAAAGAAGCAACAGAACAACGAGGAAGGACAAGAAAGAAAAAGAAGAGCAACGAAACACAACAGGAAGAAGGGAAGGACAAGAAAGAAAAAGAAGCAACAGGAACAACGAAGAAGGGCAAGAAAGAAAAGAAGCAACAGGAATAACGAAGGAAGGACAGAAAAGAAAAAGAAGCAACAGGAGCAACGAAGGAAGGACAAGAAAAAAAAGAAAGCCAACAGGAACAACGAAGGAAGGACAAGAAAGAAAAAAGAAGCAACAGGAACAAACGAAAGGGAAGGACAGAAAAAAAAAGAAGCAACAGGAACAACGAAGGAAGACAAGAAAGAAAAAGAAGCAACAGGAAACAACGAGGAAGACAGAAAAAGAAAAGAAGCATACAGGACAACGAAGGGAAGGACAAGAAAGAAAAAGAAGGCAACAAGGAAGGACAATTAAAAAAACGAAGGGAACAACGAAGGGAAGCGACAAGAAAGAAAAGAAGCAACAGGAACAACGAAGGGAAGGACAAGAAAGAAAAAGAAGCAACAAGAAGAAGGCAAGGACAGGACAACAGGAACAACGAAGGAAGAAAGCAGCAACAGGAACACGAAGGGAAGACAAGAAAGAAAAAGAAGCAAACAGAAACAACGAGGGAAGGAGGACAAGAAAGAAAAAAGAAGGAACAGGAGCAACGAAGGCAAGACAAGAAAGAAAAAAGAAGCAAACAGAACATCGAAGAAGGACAAAGAAAGAAAAATAAAGCAACAGAACAACGAAGGGGAAGGACAAGAAAGAAAAGGAAGCAACAGGAGCAACGAAAGGGACAAGAAAGACAACAGGAACAACGAAGGGAAGGACAAGAAGCAACAGGAACAAACGAAGGAAGGACAGAAAGAAAAGAAGCAACAGAACAACGAAGGAGGGGACAAGAAAGAAAAAGAAGCAACAGAACAACGAGGAAGGACAAGAAGAAAAAGAAGCACAGGAACCAACGAAGGAAGGAGGACAAAAAAGAAAAAGAAGCAACAGAAGCAACGAAGGGAAGACAAGAAAGAAAAAAAGGCAACAGGAACAGCGAAGGGAAGGACAAGAAGAAAAAGAAGCAACAGGAACAGCGAAGGAAGGACAAGAAAGAAAAAGAAGCAACAGAACAACGAAGGAAGGGACAGAAGAAAAAAAGCAACAGGACAACGAAGGGAAGACAAGAAAGAAAAAGAAGCAACAGGAGCAACGAAGGAGGACAAGAAAGACAAAGAAGCAACAGAACAACGAAGGGAAGGACAAGAAAGGAAAAAGAAGCAACAGAACAACGAAGGAAGGATAACGAAGAAGGACAAGAAAGAAAAAGAAGCAACAGGAGGAAACAAGAAAAAAAGAAGCACAGGACAAGAGGGGTAAGACAAGAAAGAAAAAGAAAGCAAAAGGAACAACGAAGGAAGGACAAGAAGAAAAAGAAGCAACAGGAACAACGAGGGAAGGACAAGAAAGAAAAAGAAGCAACAGGAACAACGAAGGAAGGACAAGAAAGAAAAGAAGCAACAGAACAACGAAGGAAGGACAAGAAAGAAAAGAAGCAACAGGAACAACGAAGGGAAGGACAAGAAAGAAAAAGAAGCAACAGGAAACAACGAAGGGAAAGAACAAGAAAGCAAAAAAAGCAACAGGAGCAGGAAGGGAAGGAAGAAAGAAAAGAAGCAACAGGATAACGAGAAGAACAAGAAAGAAAAAGAAGCAACAGGAACACGAGGAAGGACAAGAAAGAAAAAGAAGCAACAGGAACAACGAAGGGAAGGACAAAAGAAAAAGAAGCAACAGGAACAACGAAGGAAGAACAAGAAGAAAAAGAAGCAACAGCGAACAACGAAGGGAAGAACAAGAAAGAAAAAAGAAGCAACAGGAACACGAAGGGAAGGACAGAAAGAAAAAGAAGCAACAGGAACAACGAAGGGAAGGACAAGAAAGAAAAAGAAGCAACAGGAAACAACGAAGGAAGAAGAAGAAAAAGAAGCACAGGAACAAACGAAGGAAGGACAAAAGAAAAGGAAGCAACGAAACGAAGAGGACAAGAAAGAAAAAAACAACAGAACAACGCAAGAAGAAAAAGAAGCAGAAACAACGAAGGGAGGACAAGAAAGAAAAAGAAGCAACAGGAACAACGAAGGGAAGGACAAGAAAGAAAGAAGCAACAGGAACAACGAAGGGAGAATAGAGAAAAAGAAGCAACAGGAACAACGAAGGGGAGAGGCAAGGAAAGAAAAGAAAGAAACAGAACAACGAAGGAAGGACAAGAAAGAAAAAAAGCAACAGGAACAACGAAGAAGGACAAAAGAAAAAGAAGCAAACAGGAACAACGAAGGGAAGAAAACAAGAAAGAAGAAGAAGCAACAGGAACAACAAAGGGAGAACAAGAAGAAAAAGAACACAGAACAACGAAGGGAAGACAAGAAAGAAAAAGAAGCAACAGGAAACAACGAAGGGAAGGACAAGAAAGAAAAAAGAAGCAACAGAACAACGAAGGAAGGACAAGAAAGAAAAATAAACAACAGGAACAACGAAGGAAGGACAGAAGAAAAAAAGCAACAGGAGCAAGGAGGAAAGGACAAGAAGAAAAGAAGCAAACAGGAGCAAGGAAGGAAGGACAAGAAAGAAAAGAAGCAAACAGAACAGCGAAGGGAAGGAAAGAAAGAAAAAAAGCAACAGAACAACGAAGGAAGACAAGAAAGAAAAAGAAGCAACAGGAATAACGAAGGGAAGACAAGAAAGAAAAAGAAGCAACAGAACAACGAAGGAAGGACAAGAAAAGAAAAAGAAGCAACAGAACAAACGAAGGAAGGACAAGAAAGAAAAAGAAGCAACAGAAAACGAAGGAAGGACAAGTAACACACAATGGTAATTGGCAGTATTCGTGTGTTTTCTTGTCTTCCTTCGTTGGTAGTGATAATAATATGATGATAATAAACATAACAATTGTGATAGTGATTAAGTGATAATAATAAGTAATAATATGAATAAAAAAAAAAAAAAAAAAAAAAATATGATATTAAATAGTAATGTAATGTAAATGATAATAATATGATGATAATTAGTGATGATGTTTAATGATAATGTTGATAACAACAAAAATAATATCGTTGATGATAACGATAATTGATAATAATATCAATAGAATGATGTTAAGATAATAGTGATAATAATGATAATGATAATAATAACCATAATAATGTCAATGATAATGATGGCTAATAATAAAATGATGACAATAATGATATTGATAATGATGTTCATAATCATAAAAAAATATTATAACAATAATGAATGAATGGTAATATCACTGGTAATATCATTATTGCTAATATCATCATTACCAACTAATGATGGCATGGTAAAATACAATTTATAATCATAACATAAGCACCGATGCTCTAAAGAAAATGACATTACATATTACTGTTCGTTTTATATAATTGCTACGTGTGCGCATGTGATGTTCATATGTTCGGCGGGTCGCTTCTCGAGGCTCGCGAGAGGAGAGGAGAGAGCGACGCCGGGCATGGCGGTCTGGGCGATTGATCAGCATTTGACGCATTTTTCAGACAGCGATTCGACAGTTCTGTGGAGTGTCATGAGGAAGCTTGTGCTGTGGGAGTTCAGCAGAAAGTACGCCTTCACGCTGAGATAAACTGGTGGAGGTTATTAGTGCTAAAGGCGAAATATGAGTGACAAATAAGGGCTGGGCGAATGGCCAGCAGCAGTGACCGGTGACTAGCTTTAGACGCTCCCCGTGGATATTAGAAATGTGGATTGAAGGTGAACTCTACACCAGTGTTGCTCTCGGGACGCATCATCTAATTGCTTGTTTACATGGAAAATCGTTCCATCCTTTTGTGTTCATATTGAGCATGTATTATCCCCCTGCTCTGTGGTAAAACGGGAATAAAAGGAAAGTTTAAGTTACATCTGTGCGTTTGTCTTCGTCCGCCGGGAGAAAGTTACTCACACAGCACAGACATTCATTATCATTATATCATAACTGTTATTTGCGTTTCGCGCTGAGCATAGTTATATCAGTAGCAGTTGTACTACAATGATAGGTATGAGTGATGATGATGAGTATCAGTAATAGCCACATCAAACAGTAGCAGTATTTACAGAAATTATGATAATGAGAATAAGGTAAATGGATGAATAATCGAAAATTGTAAAATCGTTTGTAATGATAATTCATCATATTACGGACAGTTCAACGTATCAGCTGTAGCTCATTCTAACTTCTTCTATCAGTGAGAGACACAGGTGGTCAGTCAAAGGGATATATATCCTTCGTTGAAATTTGAGTATACTATTATATGATTTCTCAATTTTGACATGTACTTTCAGCTTAAATATCCTTGGCCTTCTGGTAGAACCTTCTCTTGTTGAGTTTTTTTTTTTTTTCAGATAGTCTAGAACCTAGAGTTTAGGGTCTCAGAATGCACTTTTCCAAGGATAAATGATTGTGATAGGTAACGAGTGACAAGAATAATGGTAATCATGGTAGTATTTACATAAGTTTATTTTCGGTTCAGATACTATCATCATTATTACTATTCACTATTACTGTTACTACCACTATTATTTATATCTTATCATTATTGCTTTTGTCATTATCGATATTTTATTTTTGTTATTAATATTATTATTGCTCGCGTTTTTTTTTTTTTTTCCATTTTAATTATTTTTTGTTTATAACCACTTGTAATAACTATCATTATTATTATTATTCATTACCATTACTATCATATCATTATTTGTAAATTACTATTTATGATTATTTCTATTTATCATTATTCACTATGATATTAATTAAAGATAATGTAATGATAGTAATCGTAATGATAATAATAATAATTGATAGTTATTACAATGGTTATAACATAATGATAAACTGTACGAGCAATAATAATATTAATAACAAAAATAAAAATATCGATAATGACAAAGCAATAATGATAACGATTAAATAATAGTGGTAGTACAGTAATAGTGAATAGTAATTAATGATGTGTATCTGAACCGAAATAAAACTTATGTAAATACTACCATGATTACCATTATTTTTCACTAGTTTACTATCACAATCACTTTATCCTTGGAAAAGTTGCATTCTGAGACCCTAAAAACTCTAGGTTCTAGACCTATCTGAAAAAAAAAAAAAAACTCAACAAGAGGAAGGTTCTACCAGAAGGGCCCAAGGATATTTAAGCTGAAAGTACATGTCAAAATTGGAGGAAATTCATATAAACTAGTATACTCAGAATTTCAACGAAGGATATATATCCCCTTTGACTGACCACCTGTGTCTCTCACTGATAGAAGAAGTTAGAATGAGCTACAGCTGATACGTTGAACTGTCCGTAATATGAGAATTATCATTACAAACGATTTTACAATTTTCGATTATCATTCCATTTACCTTATTCTTATCATAATTTCTGTAAATACTGCCTACTGTTGATGTGCTATTACTGATACTATCATCATCACTATACCTATCAATTGTAGTACAACTGCTACTGATATTACTATGCTCAGCGCGAAAAACGCAATAACAGTTATGATAATAATGATAATGAAATGTCTGTGCTGTGTTGAGTAACTTTTCTCAGGCGGACGAAGACAAAACGCCACAGATGTAACTTTAACTTTCCTTTATTTCCCGTTCTTACCACAGAGGCAGGGGGATAATAACAATGCTCAATATGACACAAAAAGGAATGGAACGATTTTCAATGTAAACAAGCCAATTAGATGATGCGTCCGAGAGCACACTGTGTAGAGTTCACTTCAATCCACATTTCTAATATCCACGGGAGGCGTCTAAAGCTAGTCCACCGGTCACTGCTGCTGGCCATCTTCGCCCAGCCTTATTTGTCACTCATATTTCGCCTTTAGCACTAATAACACTCCACCAGTTTATCTCAGCGTTGAAGGCGTACTTCCTGCTGAACTCCCACAGCACAAGCTTTCCTCATGACACTCCACAGAACTGTCGATTATCGCTGTCTGAAAATGCGTCACAATGCTGATCAATCGCCAGACCGCCATGCCCGGCGTCGCTTTCTTCTTCCTCTCCTCTCGCGAGCCTCGAGAAGCGACCCCGAACATATGAACATCACATGCGCACAGTAGCAATTATATAAAAACGAACGTAATATGTAATGTCATTTTCTTTTAGAGCATCAGGTGCTTATTTATTGATTATAAATTGTATTTTATACCATGCCATCATTATTTGCTAATGATGATATTAGCAATAATGATATTACCAGTGATATTACCATTCCATTCATTATTGTTATAATATTTTTTTTATGATTATGAACATCATTATCAATATCATTATTGTCATCATTTTATTATTAGCATCATTATCATTGACATTATTATTGTTATTATTATCATTATCATTATTATCACTATTATCATCATATCTATTGATATTATTATCATTATCCTTATCATCAACGAGATTATTTTTGTTGTTATCAACATTATCATTAACATCCATCACTACCATTATCATCACTATTAACATTACCATTACTATCAATATCAATATCATTATCATTAACATTACCATTACTATTAATATCATTATCATATTATTATTATTATTATCACTATCATCACTATCACAATTGTTATGTTTATTATCATCATTATTATTATCACTAACCAACGAAGGGAAGGACAAGAAAACACACGAATATGCCAATTACCATGTGTGTTACTTGTTCCTTCGTTGTTCCTTTGCCTTTTGTCTTCTTGTTTCCCTTCGTTGTTCCTGTTGCTTCTTTTTCTTTCTTGTCCTTCCCTTCGTTGTTCCTGTTGCTTCTTTTTCTTTCTTGTCCTTCCCTTCGTTATTCCTGTTGCTTCTTTTTTCTTTCTTGTCCTTCCCTTCGTTGTTCCTGTTGCTTCTTTTTCTTTCTTGTCCTTCCCTTCGCTGTTCCTGTTGCTTCTTTTTCTTTCTTGTCCTTCCCTTCGTTGCCTCCTTTGCTTCTTTTTCTTTCTGTCCTTCCCTTTCCTTTGCTCCTGTTGCTTCTTCTTTCTTGTCTTTCCCTTCGTTGTTCCTGTTGTTCTTCTTGTCCTCCCTTCGTTGTTCCTGTTGCTTGCTTTTTTCTTCGTTCCTTCCCTTCGTTGCTTCCTGTTGCTTCTTTTTTCTTTCTTGTCCTTCCCTTTTGTTGTTCCTGTTGCTTCTTTTTCTTTTCTTTTCTTCCCTTTGTTGTTCCTGTTGCTTCTTCTTCTTCTGTTTTTCTTCGTTGTTCCTGTTGCTTCTTTTTCTTTCTTGTCCTTCCCTTCGTTGTTCCTGTTGCTTCTTTTTCTTTCTTGTCCTTCCCTTCGTTGTTCCTGTTGCTTCTTTTTTCTTTCTTGTCCTTCCCTTCGTTCTTCCTGTTGCTTCTTTTTCTTTCTTGTCCTTCCCTTCGTTTTTCCTGTTTGCTTCTTTTTTCTCTTTGTCCTTTTCCCTTCGTTGTTCCTGTTGCTTCTTTTTCTTCTTGTCCTTCCCTTCGTTGTCCTGTTGCTTTTTTTTCTCTTGTCCTTCCCTTCGTTGTTCCTGTTGCTTCTTTTTCTTTCTTGTCCTTCCCTTCGTTGCTCCTGTTGCTTCTTTTTCTTTCTTGTCCTTCCCTTCGTTGTTCCTGTTGCTTCTTTTTTCTTTCTTCCTGCCCTTCGTTTTCCTGTTGCTTCTGTTCTTTCTTCGTTTTCTTGTTCCTTTCTTTTTCTTTCTTGTCCTTCCCTTCGTTGTTTCCTGTTGCTTCTTTTTCTTTCTTGTTCTTCCCTTCCGTTGTTCCTGTTGCTCTTTTTCTTTCTTGTCTTCCCTTTCGTTGTCCTGTTGCTTCTTTTTTCTTTTTCCTTCCCTTCTTCTGTGCTTCCTTGTTGCTTCTTTTCTTTCTTGTCCTTTCCCTTCGTTCCTGTTGTTCTTTTTCTTTCTTGTCCCCTTCGTTATTCTGTTGCCTTCTTTTTCTTTCTTCGTCCTTCCCTTCTTGCTTCCTGTTGCCTTCTTTTTCTTTCTTGTTCTTCCCTTCGTTGTTTTCCTGTTGCTTCTTTTTCTTTTCTTGTCCCTTCCCTTCGTTGTTCCTGTTGCTTCTTTTTCTTTCTTGTCTTCCCTCTTGTTTCCTGTTGCTTTCTTTTTCTTTCTTTGTCCTTCCCTTCGATTGTTCCTGTTGCTTCTTTTTTCTTTTCTTGTCCTTCCTTCGTTGTTCCTGTTGCTTCTTTTTCTTGCTTCTGTCTTTCCCTTCGTTGTTCCTGTTGCTTCTTTTTCTTTCTTGTCCTTCCCTTCGTTGTTTCCTGTTGCTTCTTTTTCTTTCTTGTCCTTCCCTTCGTTGTTCCTGTTGCTTCTTTTTCTTTCTGTCCTTTCCCTTTGCTGCTTGTTTCCTGTTGCTTGTTGCTTCTTTTTCTTTCTTTGTCCTCCCTTCGTTGTTCCTGTGCTTCTTTTCTTTCTTTGTCCTTCCCTTCGTTGCTCCTGTTGCTTCTTTCTTTCTTGTCCTTCCCTTCGTTGTTCCTGTTGCTTCTTTTTCTTTCTTGTCCTTCCCTTCGTTTGTTTCCTGTTGCTTCTTTTTCTTTCTTGTCCTTCCCTTCGCTTTCCTGTTGCTTCTTTTTCTTACTTGTCCTTCCCTTCGCTGTTCCTGTTGCTTCTTTTTCTTTCTTGTCCTTCCCTTCGTTGCTCCTGTTGCTTCTTTTTCTTTCTTGTCCTCCTTCCCTTCGTTGTTCCTGTTGCTTCTTTTCCTCTTCTTTGTCCTTTCCCTTCGTTGTCCTGTTGCTTCTTTTTCTTTCTTGGCCTTCCCTTCGTTGTTCCTGTTGCTTCTTTTTCTTTCTTGTCCTTCCCTTCGTTGTTCCTGTTGCTTCTTTTCTTTCTTGTCCTTCCCTTCGTTCCTGTTATGTTCCTTCCCTGTTGCTTCTTCCTTTTCTTTCTTGTCCTTCCCTTCGTTGTTCCTGTTGCTTCTTTTCTTTCTTGTCCTTCCCTTCGTGTTTCCTGTTGCTTCTTTTTCTTTCTTGTCCTTCCCTTCGTTGCTCCTGTTGCTTCTTTTTCTTTCTTGTCCTCCTTCCCTTCGTTGTTCCTGTTGCTTTGCTTCTTTTTCTTTCTTGTCCTTCCCCTTCGTTGTTCCTGTTGCTTCTTTTTTCTTCTTGTCCTCCCTTCGTTGTTCCTGTTGCTTCTTTTTCTTTCTTGTCCTTCCCTTCGTTGTTTCCTGTGCTTCTTTTTTCTTCTTGTCCTTCCCTTCGTTGTTCCCTGTTGCTTCTTTTTCTTTCTTGTCCTTCCCTTCGTTGTTCCTGTTGCTTCTTTTTCTTTCTTGTCCTTCCCTTCGTTGCTCCTGCTTGTTCTTCCCTTTTGTTCCTGTTGCTTCTTTTCTTTCTTGTCCTTCCCTTCGTTGTTCCTGTGCTTCTTTTCTTTCTTGTCCTTCCCTTCGTTGTTCCTGTTGCTTCTTTTTCTCTTTTTCTTCTCGTTGTCCTTCCCTTCGTTGTTCCTGTTGCTTCTTTTTTCTTCTTGTCCTTCCCTTCGTTGTTCCTGTTGCTTCTTTTTCTTTCTTGTCCTTCCCTTCGTTCTCCTGTTGCTTTCTTTTTTCTTTCTTGTCCTTCCCTTCGTTCATTCCTGTTGCTTCTTTTTCTTTCTTGCCCTTCCCTTCGATTGTTCCTGTTGCTTCTTTTTCTTCTTGTCCTTCCCTTCGTTTTTCCTGTTGCTTCTTTTTCTTTCTTGTCCTTCCCTTCGTTGTTCCTGTTGCTTCTTTTTCTTTCTTTGTCCTTCCCTTCTTGTTTCCTGTTTTGCTTCTTTTTCTTTCTTGTCCTTCCCTTCGTTGTTCCTGTTGCTTCTTTTTCTTTCTTGTCCTTCCCTTCGTTGTTCCTGTTGCTTCTTTTTCTTTCTTGTTCTTCCCTTCGTTGTTCCTGTTGCTTCTTTTCTTTTTTGTCCTCTCCCTCGTTGTTCCTGTTGCTTCTTTTTCTTTCCTGTCCTTCCCTTCGTTGTTCCTGTTGCTTCTTTTTTCTTTCTTTCCCTTCCTTCGTTGTTCCTTGTTTCTTCTTTTTCTTTCTTGTCCTTCCCTTCGTGTTCCTGTTGCTTCTTTTTTCTTTCTGTGTCCTCCCTTCGTTGTTCCTGTTGCTCTTTTCTTTCTTGTCCTTCCCTTCGTTGTTCCTGTTGCTTCTTTTTCTTTCTTGTCTTTCCTTCGCTGTTCCTGTCTTCCTTTTTCTTTCTGCTCCTCCCTTCGTTGTTTCCTGTTGCTTCTTTTTCTTTCTTGTCTTCCCTTCGTTGTTCCTGTGCTTCTTTTTCTTTCTTGTCCTTCCCTTCGTTGTTCCTGTTGCCTTCTTTTCTTTCTTGTCCTTCCCTTCGTTGTCCTGTTGCTTTTTTTCTTTCTTGTCCTTCCCTTCGTTATGTTCCTTGTTGCTTCTTTTTCTTTCTCTGTCCTTCCCTTCGTTGTCCTTGTTGCTTCTTTTTCTTTCTTGCCTGTCCTTCGTGGTCCTGTTCGCTCTTTTTCTTCCTGTGTCCTTCCCTTTCGTTGTTCTGTTTGCTTCTTTTTCTTTCTGTCCTTCCCTTCGTTGCGTCTCCTGTTGCTTCGTTTTTCTTCTTGTCCTTTCCTCGTATATTCCTGTTGCTTCGTTTTTCTGTCTTGTCCTTCCTTCTGTTCCTGTGCTTCTTTTTTCTTTCTTGTCCCTTTCCCTCGTTATTCCTGTGTGCAATCTGGTCGCTCTATGGAATATCCACATGTCAGCAGCAGCATTTCCATTACTAATATCTGATAGAGTTGAATAATCAGTACTCATATCATTACCATCAATTCTGCTAATACTACTACGATTCCAATACCATTATGAAGATCATTATTCTATCAATATTATTTCCTTGTTATCAACTGTTGTTTCCGCAGAGAATATTGGTAATGGTAATGGTAATGATAAAGACGATAATTATAATTGATAATGATGACAATAATGAAACAAAAAGAAACAAGAACGATGATACACATGAAAATAATAAACATTTATGATATGAGTAAAACGTTAATAAAACAATGTGATAATGGCTAATGACAATATCATTAAAAACAATGATAACACAATGATAATGGCTAATGACAATATCAATAAAAGAAATGATAACATTAATGATAACAATAACCAATAATGTTGAGGATGATTATCACATACATATATGTATGAATATTTATTGTACTTGGAATGATGGTAATGTACCTGTGATATCATGACAATTGATTATGATAATTACAATG
>NW_020870877.1:584868-587368 GCF_003789085.1 Penaeus vannamei | reverse complement strand
GCGCCCACGCAGCGGCAGGCACTGTGCACCGCCACGGCCGCCCCCGTGCGCAAGATCTCTGCCTCCAGCATGAGGGCGGTGCCCACCATCCCCATGAGCATGGTGGCGACCCTCCCCACGGGCCTGGACCCCCCGCTCAACAACTACCGCACTGTGGTGGCGCCCCCCAACATGGCTGTCAACTACAACCCGTACCACACCATCACGGGCATGGTGCCCTCCACGTACCCGGGCCGCGAGTACGGCGTCGGCGGGGGCGTGTCGTTCCTGCCGCAGCGGGAGTACGGCGTGGGCAGCTCGCCCTTTTACCAGCGGGGCGAGTACGGGGTGGGGGGAGGCGTCCCTCCGTCCTTGGGACCGGTCCTAGCACAGCGGGGGCCCCTTGGCGTGCCGCCGTCGCTGGCACCTGTGGTGGCACCGCGCGGCCCCGTCACCAGCAGCCTCCATGGCGCTGGCGCTGTGTCCTCCCCTCCCAAGGGCATGCAGCGCGTGGCGACCATGCCCTGCTCCTCCAGGCCCATGGCATACCACATGGCCAGCCGACCTCTAAGTCCCCAGGGGGGTTGGGTGGGCCCAGTCCCCCTCCAGCCCCCCACATCTGAACAGCTGACCGTTCACTCCGTCAATCAGATGACGGTTCAGTCAGCTGGTGGACTTAGCATCGACGTTGGCAGCACGGACGGCCGTAACGTGACAGTGCGTGGCGCGCTGACCTCGCCCGACCAGCTGCCTTACCTGCCAGCTGTATTCAGGTAATGTCATTTGTTGCAATTTTATGTTCCGCATCGTTCCGTTACATTGATGTAGCCGCTGTATTACTGAAGCTTTCCATCAGCAGTCAAACAGATCCTACCCAACACCCAAGAACTGGCCTGACCTTCTTCCACCACATAACTCACCACTTGTCCTGCCCTTTGTGTGTATCCCGTTCCGTTATCGATTTCAACGGATCTTACTCGCTGCAAACTGTTATCATTCCATTACGTCGCGGTATCGCAGCGGTAACATCTAACACATCGCTATCAGCATCACTTTCTTTTAACACCTGGTCAATTCTTTCCACATCACGAAGAATATCCTCCGCACGCATTGACTCGCAATCTCTCAAACTCAACTAGGGAGAGATAGAAGCAAGCGAGATGGTGTGCTTTGCATGATAAGAAGTCCTCCGTCTCGCGCGGGTTAAACAAACAAACATTCGAGTGGTAAGATGCCTGAAGTGTGTGGCCAGTTCAGATATGAGGGGAGGCGGGGGTCGAGTAAACAGGAGGAGAGAGGGTAGAGCAGGAAAGGGGATGAGAAAGAGAATACATATGAGAAAGGTGGAGAATGATAGGAAAAGGGAAAATGTGAAAAAGGTGGATGCGGATGTGTACAAGATCACCAGCCGCAAACGAAGGACAAGTCATGATTCACCAAGCATAAATAAAGCGAAAACAGTAAATAAAACAGAATGTAAACGATGAAATCCAAGAACCAAAACGTTCTTTCGCAAAGAGGGAGACGCCGCTCCAAACACGCCCATCTCTCCCCGTGTTGAGTGGCCGCTTCGTTTCATTGGGGATCGCTTTCCATCACACGCCGACACAAAAAGACGAATTTTATTGTTTAGTCTGCACTCGCCGCAAGAGGAGCTCATAAGCCCGCGCGGTGTCATCACGTTCAGGGTCAGGGACGCCCGCAAGCTATTAAAAGACACACATGAAGGCTGCACAGGCTGTTGGTCAAAGTCTGTTCGGGGATTTCGCGCTGGAAATGAGTGTGGCGGCGGGATTGTTTCGGCTTTCGGGAACTGTGACGAGTCTCTTATGATTTCACCTGTTGGAGTGTGTTGTCATTGAGGGACAGACGGGAAATCTTTCGGTTGGTACACCTGTTGAAATTAAATGTGTTCCTGGTGAAGGTTGTGTGTGTGTGTGTGTGTGTGTGTGTGTGTGTGTTTTTCGTGTGTTGGAAAGATTCTGTGTATGATCTGAATGCGTGTTGGAGTTTCCCCCCCTGATTTAGACGTTCGTGCATGTGTGTATTTTATGTGTATGGTGTAAGTGGTGTGTGTATATAAATTAAGTAACCTGTCAGAGAAAAAAAAAATCACAATTGAGCTTTCCCCTTAGGAAAACCAACTTTCCTGTTTGATGATTGCAGTTTCTGAAGTCGCTCGGGCGGTGTGCGGGAGGGTGCTCGGACGGCACGGGGAAAAAGAATTGTGTAGGGGCGACCTTTTCATTTTTGGTGAAGGGGTCGCTGCATTCAACGCACACGCACACGCACACGCACACGCACACACACGCACGCAGCACACGCACACGCACACACCACACACGGACACACACACACACACACACACACACACACACACACACACACAACACACACACACACACACACACACACATACACACATACATAATGAACATAGAATGAAATAAATAAAAAATGAATAAATGAAAAATAGATAGGTAAAAAAATAAAAATTTGATACTGAGGGGACTGTGAGAGT
>NW_020870877.1:569868-582368 GCF_003789085.1 Penaeus vannamei | reverse complement strand
ACGTAATGATCTTTTGATAAACATACAAATGCTTAAAACGTAATGAATATCTTTTGAAAATCACATACAAATGCGAAGACGAAATGAACATCTTTTGAAAACAAATACAAATGCGTAGACGTAATAAACATTTTTTGAAAAACACAGAAATGCGAAGACTTAATGAACATCTCTTGAAAGCCAGATACCGTTGATTTTTTTTACAGTATAGATCGTTAACTTCACAACACAAGCTCCTGTTCTATATGCAATTAGTGTCATAGCGACGGTGTTCAGGGGATAGGTGCCATGATTTGCTATCAGTTAGCGAT
Source organism: Penaeus vannamei (assembly GCF_003789085.1). Taxonomy (NCBI): domain Eukaryota; kingdom Metazoa; phylum Arthropoda; class Malacostraca; order Decapoda; family Penaeidae; genus Penaeus; species Penaeus vannamei. The sequence goes on along the minus strand of NW_020870877.1, from coordinate 582,057 downwards.
GCACAGCCTCATCTCTGAACTAGTTGTGATTCCTGAAGATCAGCGATAGGCCTGCCACGAACCATATAGCAAGGGAGTGCCAGATACCGCCAAGTAGCCTAACGGGAGGAAATCAAGCGAAGTCACACGTCAAGGTTGGGAAATTACAGCTTTAGAAAAAAAAAAAAACAATAATGCAACGAGGACGTAGACTTTCAAAAGAGGCCAAAAAGAGACCGAACAGAATACATAGTGTCTCGTCATGGCCTAGCTTTCAGACCTTGGATTAGCCGCCCAAGAAAACAACGTTGCTCGCTGGACGCCGGGACTGACAGCAGCATCACAATGGAGTCCTCGCCGGACGCAAGCTCTTATTGTGCATTTCAGGGAGCGTGCTCTGTGACCGCGAGGAGAAAACGGGTTTTTGATTCATATGCAGGCAGAGAGGAGTAGAAAATGTGAAGAATGAGAAGCGCCTTGAAAAGATGGATGGGTAGAAGTAAAGTAAACCGATAATGGGGGAGATGGAAAAAAACAAATAAATAGAGAGTAGGAGGGTACTGGATAACGCGTGTGTATAGCGGAAAGAAACGAAGAGAGCGAATACAAGAACTAGAAATGAATATTGGATATCGAAGACATTGCTGTGAAGGGAATCGTGGAAGGCAGGTCACGTGGGTGAGAACAGTACAGCAACAGTGTGACGCCATGAATGAATTGAGAGTATGGACATCTCATGTTTCACAGGGGAATAGTACGGGGATTTTTCAGGGACGACGAGCAACGGAAAGCGAAGGGGAAGGACACTGGCGAAGGAAGCACCAGCTAAGGGGGGGTCTGAAAAGGGAAAGACAAAGTGCAGAAGCTTGATATAGAAGCAACGGTCGGAGGAGCGAACAAAAATGGGCTCATAGATTGGGGAGGAGAATGTATAGGGGAAATAGCTATAGAAAATTGAAGAGAGGCGGGAAGAAATATGGTAAATGGGAGAAATAGAGGAAACGACGAAGAAATACAGGGAAGGCATAAAGAGCAAGAAGGAAAGATTTTCAAGGCGACATGGAACTAGTGAAGAAAATGGAAGGACGGAAATGATGATCAATGGATAGGAATATATCAAGGTATATCAACGAAAGAATAATGAACATGAGCTACTGTTATCTATGATATTTGCTAGAGTTTTCTCGAAAGATATTTGGTGTGTCAAAGGCAAGTAGTCGAAGAGGCGTGCAATAGGCCTACGTAGTCGAAGAGGATGCAATAAGGCCTACGTAGTCGAAGAGGATTGCAATAGGCCTACGTAGTCGAAGAGGATTGCAATAGGCCTACGTAGTCGAAGAGCAATAGGCCTACGTAGTCGAAGAGGATTGCAATAGGCCTACGTAGTCGAAGAGGATTGCAATAGGCCTACGTAGTCGAATAGGATTGCAATAGCCTGCGTAGTCGAAGAGATTGGCAATAGCACCGTATGTAAGTCGAAGGAGAGGAGTGAGGCAAATTAGGCCTACGTAGTCCGATAGAGGCGAGACGTGGACAGATAGAGGGGAACGCCACTGACGGTCAAGGTCGAGAAGAGGGGACGGAAGTGCAAGATAAGGGCCATACATGAACCGAGGATTGGCGGTCCAGGGGAAGAAGCCAAGAGGCGGAGCGAGAAGGATGCAGAAGGCGTCGAGAAAAGAGCCCAGAGGTGTTGAGCAGGCGCGCGCAAAGATAGTGGAGAGAGAGAGTATAGAGGAGAGAGGGTTGCCAAAGCAGCAGGAGTGGAGGAAGAGGAGTGCGCAATGCCGAGAAAGCGAGTGGTAATAGCACGGAGATAAGCACCCGAGAGGAGAAGGAAGAGGCAACGATCGAAAGTCATAGGCAGGAAAGAGGAGGGGTGCCTTCAGAGCATGCGTTAATGCCGAGGGCGTCTAAACAAACTCGAGATAGTGGCATGCAATTCTCGGCGCAGTAATGTGAGAGGGTGGAAAGTATGATATAAATATTAAGTGAGTAAACGGTTAGTAGTGTGGCTGACGTGCGTGTGTATGTATGAGAGAGATGAGAGTGGTTTATCAGTGTATGTGTGACTGTAGTGAAGGATGAGAGAGATGATGTATGTATGGGTATGTTTGGTGATGAGTGTGGGAGTTATATGTGAGGATTGTTGTAGTAAGTGTGGTGAAGTATATAATATTGGAGATGAATAGAGAGAAGATGGGAGAATGAGATAAAATAGAGTGGTATAGTATGTATAATATATTATAATAGGTATACGAATATATAATGATTATGTATTATAGATAGGAGATATATATATGTAGGAAATGAGATTAATGATATGATAGTGAATAATAATATATGATATATAATATTTGATATGAGAATCCAGTGGTATTTAATAGTTAGTATTAATATAGTGAGGTGATAATAATAATTATATTATATAGTGATAGTATTAAATAAATTAAACCTATCATCATAATAAATGAGTGCGATTAAGATGGGTATGTGCAATGAGATAGATTAGTAAATAATCAGTAGAATTGATAGATAGTTATAACCAACAGAGATTTACTGGTATATAGAAATAGAAATCCGATGAATCCATTTACTAGAAATTGAGAGCCTTAATGGCCTGGATTAATCTATATAAATAATCATTGTAACTTTCCATTATACTAATGCACACCACACACACACACACATCAACACATCACCAGAACAAACTTAAAATCAAACACACACACCACCCACACAACTAATCACAACACACAACACACACCGACACTCGACAACACTCACAACTACGACTCACACACATACACAATTACATTATTGATTGGAAATACCAATAGTGTAATATTATTATATAATTAATACATTATAGATAGATAATATATTAAAAGAGAGGACATAGGATATAAAGTCGCAGACTGCGTGATACACAAAATGGAAGAGTGAATAAAACCAGAAGGTGGCCATAGTGCAAGAGTTTCTATCCACAGAGTTGTATTATTGGCTGTGGCTTGTGCATCGAGGAATATGCTTTAACGTCCCCGAGTTCTATCGCTGGTCTCCATTTAATTATGTTAATTAACAGTTCATAGTACTGTTCGTCCTCTCACTTAAAACAATTGGATGTATTAATAAGCTGAATACAGTAACCTAATATTTCTTATTTTTCGAAAGTATATATCCGACTTTCTGATGGATTGTATATTGTATATAATTAATTGTCTGTTAGTTTGGCATAAGTTATTGAATGTTCTTTTTCTCTAATATTCTAATCATAAGTGGGATGTGCCGTGCTAGTTTCGTTGCTAGCTAGTATATGTCTATACGAGTTAAGGAGGCATTATTAACAACAACCATCTGTATCACATATTACATATACACCACAAAATTTAGCAATACACCACCAACCAACCACTCCTACATCTCCTCATCTTCTCTACTTCATTTCGTCACTCACTAGCTATCGCACAAACACACATCAAACCCCCCCCCCCACACGCTCACCATTACTTCACGTCACATTCAAGCTGCATCCATTTTTCTCACTCTTACCACACCACACACTATACCACTACCCACTCGAAACAGTTAGCTCATAGTTTTTTTTAAATTTCACACTCATCTCCCCCTCGTCCACTCTGTGGTTCAATGGCTTGGTCACGAATGTATCTTCTCTCTTCTGGTGCTGACTGAGCTCCCAGAATTGCCATCCGTTGAATTCTCCTGCCCAGTTCTCCGAATCTCTCTCCCTACAAGTATTCGATGGTGACCCTCCTCGGACCGCTAGGGAGACAGGGACTAGGACTCTCCCGCCGCTCACGCATCTGCTTCGCTACGGCATCCTCTCTTCCATCTCTCTCTCTCTCTATTCTTGGTCTCTGTCATAGTGTTCTGATTATAATTTTAAAAAAAAAAATAAAAAAAAATGCGTGATGACGTCACAACATCAGTTTCTGGAACTCTCGTCTCCTCTCATCTCTGTCTAGCGTTCATACTCCCTGACTCTCTACTGATCTGTCGTCTCCGTCATCTCTCTTCTCTCTTTTACTCGTTCTCCCTTCTCTCACTCTTTTCTCACTCTCTACTTTCTCTGCATACTACTACACGTTTCCTGACTTCGCTTTTGCCGATATCCTTCTCAATGACAATTGCTACATTTAGTCTCCCGGTCGATGCTTTCGAAATAGAATCATTACTAATCCTAACACTACCATATGCTACATCTTAGCGTCTCAAAAGATCAGACTCTTTCTCCATCTACTCTACTCTCTCTCTCTCTCGCTCTCATTTCAGCTGAACTCTCTCTACTCTCATCTAGTGCTACTACCTCCTCTCATCATACATCTTCTCCTCTCATTCGTTTCCCAAATTCATCTTTATCTCGCCTCTAAACTCTACTAACTTACCTTCTCTCTCACTCTCAGCATCTCACTCTACATTCTCACTCTCACTCTCACTCTCACTTCTCACTCTCACTACTTGCAGCTCTCGCCCTTCCCCCTCCTCCTCCTTTCCTGTACCCTCTTCTCTTCATCCCCTTCCCTTCTCCTCCTTCCTTCCCTATCCCTCCCTCTCCCTCCCCTCTCCTTTCCCTTCCTCCCCTCTCCTTCCTTCTTCCCTCCTGCTTTCCTCTTGCCAACCCTCCTCTACTGCGTCCTTTCTCCCCTCTCCCTCTCGTGCGTGGCTTACTGATCCTTTCTCGCAAAAATTCTGAACGGCCCTTCATATACCGCGCCAAGGAGTGTTGCAGAAGACGCTGCAGTGTGGGTAGATCTGTATTTTTCCGTCTGCGCTCTCTGTGGGAGATCCCAGGGGGCGCGCTTGGTGCAACGGGATGGCCTGCCGGGCTGTGTTCGGGCCGCGAGTAAGTGCTCGATGTGTAGGAGAGACAGGCGAGAGAGGGGAGGGGGTGGGAGGGGAGGAGTCGCAGAAAGAGGGTTCTGTTCAAAAATAGGGTAAAAAGCTCCCGAGTTATCAATGGGTCGGGTAGGAGTAGTGTAGGTGAATGGGAGGGAGAGGAGGGCAGAGTACCAATGAGAGAAAGGATGTAGTTGAGCCGGAGGGGCAGGGACGCAAGGAGGGAGGGAGAAGGAGAGGGATGTAAGGGAGATGGGAGATAGAGGAGCAGAGAGATGAGAGGTTTAACAAGAGAGAGGAGGGCAGAGAGAAGAGGGAGGGAGGAATGAAGTGGATGGCAGTGTAGAGATATGGAGAGAGGAGTAGAAATCAGAGAGTGAGGATGGATGTCAAAGAGAAGAAGGAAAGTAGTTTGTTCCGAGAATGCACACACGACAAATAAATAATAGAATTAGAGGTAGAGAGGTGAAGTAAGGAAAAGACAGGAAAAAAAGGGATGATCAAAGAGAAGAGGTTTAGTAGGTTTTTAGGTTGTTAGGTTTTATTATTGTTTGTATTTTTTTTTTTTTAGAGGTGAGGTGAGGGAGAGAGGGTAGTGTGATGAGATTAGAGTGTGTGGTAGAAGATTTGAGAGGTTTTTAACGGTATGGTGAGGAATGTACGGTGGTATTTGGGGTAAGGGAATTGGTATTGGAAGCCTGAGGAACTGTTGATGAGAGAGTAGTGTTGGTAGAAGTACTGGGGAGGAAAATCAGATTCGAGAGAAGGTGCGAGACCGGAGTACAATGTTCGACAGTAGCGGAGAGATGGGGAATTAATTATCATAGTATTTGAGCAGGAACTGAAGTTGAATGAGAATAAAAGGAAAGGTATGTATTAGAGAGAGGAGGAGAAGAGAAATATGTAGGGAGAGCAGGGAAGAGAGCGCACTAGAGTAGAAGAAGGCGAAAGGAGGTGTAGTAGACAGGGTGCACAAGGAGGTTGTAAGAGAGGGAAGTTTGGGGAAAAGATGTAGGGTCAAGGAAGGTAGAGAGGTAGGGCACAGGAGTGATAGCGTGAGGGTTTAACAGTGAGGGAGGAGATGGGAAGTGAGCGAGAGCCGAAGGATCGCGCGACGAGAGGGAAGGACGGAGAAGAGGGAAGAGGGCACCGTGAGGGAAGGATGGGAGAGAGGGAAGGAGGGAGGAGAGGGTAGGACCTGGCCAGAAGAGCGCGCCTAGTGAGGGGACGATAGGGTACAGGAGGCGCATGAAGAGGGAAGGAGGGGAGAGAGGGAAGGTAGGGTGAGAGGGCAAGGAGGAGAGAGATCGGGTGACGGAGGAGAGTGGGAAGTGAGGGGACTGAGAGGGAAGGAGGGGTAGAGAGGAAGGTTACGGGAGAGAGGCGAATGAGGCGTATTGAAGCACGGGAACGCGACGGAGCAGGGGATGGAGCGACCTAGACGGGAAGGCGCACGCGGAGAGACGCGCGCCATAAAGGTAGTGGAGAGAGGACAGCAGGGACCGAATGTAGCGCCGCTACCAGTGGCGAGTACAGGGAAGGACGCGAGGGAGGACGTTCATGGAGTGGAGGGCACTGGATGTGGTAGGCGATCGGAGTCACGGCGGTAGGGACGTAGAGCAGCATCCGATCGTAGATCCCCGGATTCCACTGACCCGACGTTTCCCAGTTAATTCTTTCCTCTTCGTTTCTCCATCCATTTCCCTCCCCATCCTGACTTGACGACGTACGTGTTAACTCGACGACGCAAGATTCGATCGTATAGACACGCGACATCGCAGATTTGAGATTGACTGGAGAAACTGATCGAGAGACGTGAGACCCCGATATTTGAGAAACACATACACTCCGCTGTCTCCTCAAAGAGAGAGAGAATACAGGCAAGATTGACAGCTATGTGCGTTTGCGACTTTCCCCGCGACCAGCGCCCCCACCACCGAGGGACCATCACCTGGCTCTTGAGAGTCCTGGCGGGCGCGTGATAAGATAAAGAAGCAAAGATCAGGAAGACGAAGTGACTATGAGACTTATGAGAGAAAGATAAGACTTATCTTCACCATTTTCTGCCACCATTGTGTGCGGCCACGTAGCCCCTCTTCGCAGAACCCCCGTGTAGGTTTTCTCCTCCTCTTCGCCCCTCCGCTACTTTCCCTTGTGTCGTCTCCCTCAACTTCTTCGGCTCTTGCGGTCTGCTTCTCATGTACCCCGCGTCGCGCCCGGCCCAGTCAGCCGAGCACGTGCGTCTCCCCGCTCACATGTCGCTCCTGGCAGGCCGCCCGCTCTCTCTCTCGCTCTCGCTCACTCTCTCACGCTGTCTCGCCTCCTCTTCCCACTTTTTAGTTCTCTCTCTCGATCACTCCCACGCGCTTTGTCTCATTTGTTCCTGTTTTTCGTCTTATCTCTCTCTCTCTCCCTCTCCCTCCCTCCCTCCCTCCTCAGTGCTTCCTCTCCCTCCTCCCTCTCCTCCCTCAGTGCTCCTCTCTCCCTCCCTCCCCCCCTCCCTCCCTCCCTTCAGCGTGTCTGTCTGTGCCCTTCTCCTCCTCCTGTTTCTGTTCCGTCTTCCTCTCCATTCCTCTACTTCCCCCGTCCCTTCTCAGCTTTCTACCTCCCCCCTCGTTTTTTAATAATAATTACCCCCAAGTTTGACTGACGAGTAAAGTTTTTAAATATTGATGAGCTTATTGTAATTGTGAACATATAGGAGGAAACGTACCACGAACAAATAATATCCACGTAGGCCTATATAAGAAATAGTTCAGTTAATTGGGAAGCGTTTATGAAGCGTTAAGGATGTCTTGTCGCGGCCAGTTTAAATGTCAAGTTTCCTGTCTGTGGTTTTGAACTGGTTTTACGTCTGGCACCCCTTCGCCTTCCTTCCCCTTCGCCTTCCTTCGGGGGCCTTCGGCAGTGGGAGGCCTTCCCTGCAGACGCCCCCGGGTCGTGAGCGGGAGACGTGCCGTGACCCCAGCTGCTGCCGTGACCCCAGCTGCGCGCTCTCAGCTGCTGTGTATGGAAATCTACCTTTTAAGGAATCTACCTTTTTTTGGGCAATGATGGACATCTCCAGCACCTTGAAAGGCCACTTTGGGCAGATCTGTTTTTGATCTCTTGTTAAACGGACGAAAGAAGATATTAAAAGCAACTTGGTGTTGAGCAAATCTGTTTTTTGATCTCTTGTTAAACGGACGAAAGAAGATGTTCAAAGCAACTGTTGGTGTTGAGCGAGGTGTTGGCAAAACTCTCGTGCAAAGGTGATGTTTACAACGACCACTGCTGACGTAATGCGCCGTGATGGGAAGCGAACCAGACGCGGTCGCTCTATGGAACCGATTCTTTAATTCTTTTGTAGGCTAAACATTTAGGAATTGTTTATGCAACGTATGCGAATAATGTCACGACTTATGACTTTTATCGAACAATTATTACCCCAAGCTTCTCAGCCTCGCCATCAGTGATCACCAGCCTGTCAGATTCGTTTCCGGTTCGCTGGAAAGGAAAGAAAAAAGATGTATAGCATTAGCAAAGGGAAAGGCTAGATCAGGAGCAACTCGAGGAGGTGTCACGGCGTCTGGGGAAAAAAAAGCACGTGGTTTATTGTGATGACGTCACAAAAGTACGGATGCCTTGTGAATGTCGATCATTTTGTCTCTTCGATTTTCAAAAGGGATAGAAAATAATTATATTAATAGTCATCGTCTCATTGAACAAGCATCAAAACAGACGCCATGACACCTCCTCCAGTTGCTACTGATCTAGCCTTATCCCTTAATTCCATACGGGTTCTGCCGATGTTTATCACAATAAATGAAATCATCAAACGCCTTGCATTCTCCTTGCTTCAAACGCCAATCGCGCTTCGGAGAAACGTAGCAAGCTCGCCGCAGCGTATTATGTCGATACTTATTTGGATTAGAAAACCGATGACGCGAGAGGCAGGAGAGCTGACGAGGTCCCTGGCGTCCATTTTCTGTCGATAAGAAACCGTCGATGTTGTTGCTTGTTGCTAATAAATAGTTCCAGTGTTGTCAAAAAAAAAGAAAGAAAGAAAGAAAAAAGAAAAAGAAAAAAAGAAACGAGAACCAACAAGCGCTGCGTGTGGATTTGTGTTCGCTCACGCATCATTGTTTACATACTATAAACCAACGAGTATATATCTGTGATGTGTACGTTTGTTTAGTTGTCTGTCTGTATGTCTGTCTGTCATGTAGGCTATGTATGTATTTACGTACATCGGCCTATGTGCTGAATATATTAATAGATATGTATATGTATATATGTATGTATATATATTTTTATTACTTATTAGTATCCGTACATACCGCATTATCATATATAATATATATATATATATATATATATATATATATATATTATATATATATATATATATATATATATATATATATATATATATATAGTTTATATATATATATATATATATATAGTTATATAGTATACAATATAGTACACACACACACACACACACACACACACACGTACACACATTTTTTATGTATATGTATACACTTGTTAGTATGTATGTACATTATATCTATCTATCTTATCTATGTCTGTATACATATATGTTTATAATATACAAATTACCCCCCTAACGCACATATTTAACTCACGCACATAAAGAAAACAAACACACACACACACACACACACACACACACACACACACACACACACACACACACACACACACACACACAACACACACATATATATATATATAATATATATATATATATATATATATATATATATATGTAATATATAATATATATATTATGTATATGTGTATGTGTGTGTATGTATGAATATATATATATATATATATATATATATATATATATATATATATATATATATATATATATATATATATAATATGTATATGTATGTATATATGTATACACACATACATACATACATTCATACTGTTTGTGTTTTCAAAACATTGTATTCTATACATTCCTACACCTTCTTTGGCGTTGGTGACTGACCGTCTCCGTTGGTCTCCCTCCGAGGCTTAGACCATGGCCCAGCTGGTCTCCCCGCCGCGCCCACGTCACCTCCAAGTCCACCTCCAAGTCCACCTCCGGCAAGAACGCCTCTCCACTTATGCAACGGCGCGAGGCATTCGTGGCTGGGAGGGAAATTGGGTCGTTTTAAAATCCTTTCGTTTTTAGCGACCGCCCCGCTCTCGAATTCCCGTTTTTATGTAACGGAGAGAAAGGTGATCCCGGTCCTGACGTCGATGTGGTGCAGGAGAGCTGGCTTGGAAAGGAAGGGTTTTGCATAGATTACCTTCCATAGCGGAGACCGAGAAACGCGGCCACTTCTCAGTAGCGTCGAGTGGTGCCAGACTTCAACTTTTCTTGGTGTGAAGCTGATCCAGGTCATTAGGGTTGATCTTTGACATCATGTTTATCGAGGCGCGTCTCAGACAAGGCTATACGTGTTAACGCGGTGTTTCCGATAAGGCCTCGGGAGAACATCCTGTCGTAACTGGTTCTAGAGCGCCTTCGTATCTCGACAGACAGATTTAGATCCAGAATCCGTCACCACGAACTGACGTTGCAGGTACATTCACGAATGATCTCAAATAAGGGGGAGGTTGGATTGCGCAGGTGGCGGGCCAGATGGGTCGTCAGAGATATTAGTCACTTGCAATATATATATATTTTTTCAGACTAGCGAACGGTAGACAATGGTTGCATAGATGTTTAAATGCTCACTGCAGTCATTTATGGATACGTAGCAAAATGGAAGGTTACATAGTATGGTATCGTATATGCTGTATTGCTGACAACTGCACATTCCAGCGTCATATGAACCTATGCCCATTATTGGCGTTCCCTTGGGTACGCCTGCCTCCGTCCGAGTAAGTGGACTCTACATAACCCGTCCTGCTGAAAGGCGGACACCAGAGGGCACCATCACTTGCCCCGGCGTCGACTCTTCGTAGGGGAAAGCCTTAAAAGAATCATTATTCAGTTGCTTTTTTTTTTTTTTTTTTTTTTTTTTTTTTTTTTGCACCTATTCAGACCACCAGGGAATCGCCCGTTGTTCCCAATCCAGCATCACCGTTGTTGCACGGAGCGGCGGGCGGGAGAGCCAACAACAACCTGTTGATTTGGAAAGCTTGGGACAGCAAAAAGAACCGCTGCCTTAGGGGCTTGTTGGTCATGCTTCGCCAAGGTCACGGCGATTACTCCTTTTCACGAGCGCTGTGGATGATGGTGTTTCACGGTGAGCTGCGCTGGGGTCGGGATTTCTATTGGTAAATCGACTCTCTGTTTGCAAAGTGATGACAAGTGTTATTATTATCCAGAGTCGGCATAGTCAGCAGTCTGCTTTCTTAATCGTGTTTGAGGAGCGATTTCTCTCTCGCTCTCTCTCTCTTTTTCTTTGTCTCTCACTCGCTCTCGCTCTTTCTTTCTCTCTCTCTCTCTCTCTCTCTCTCTCTCTCGCTCTCTCTCTCTCTCTCTCTCTCTCTCTCTCTCTCTCTCTTCTCTCTCTCTCTCTCTCTCTCTCTCTCTCTCTCTCTCTCTCTCCTCTCTCTCTTCTCTCTCGCTCTCTCTTCTCTCTCTCTCTCCTCTCTCTCTCTCCTCTCTCTCTCTCCTCTCTCTCCTCCTCCTCTCTCTCTCTCTCTCCCTCCTCCCTCTTCTCCCTCGCTCTCTCTTTCTCCTCTCGCTCTCTCTCTCTCTCCCTCTCTCTCTCTTCTCTTTCCTCTCTCTCTCCTCTCTCTCTCTTCTCTCTCTTCTCTCTCTCTCTTCTCTCTCTCTCTCTCTCTCTCTCTCTCTTCTCTTTCTCTCCTCTCTTTTTCTTTCTCTCCCTCTCTCCTTTTCTTTCTCTCCCTCTCTCTCTTTTCTCTCCCTCTCTATCTCTCTCTCCCTCTCCCTCTCTCTCTCTCCCTTCTCTCTCCCTCTCCCTTCTCTTTTCTCTCCCTCTCTTTTTTCTCTTCCCTCTCTCTTCTTCTTTCTCTTTCTCTCTCTCTCTTTCTCTCTCTCTCTCTCTCTCTCTCCTCTCTCCTCCTCTTTCTCTCCCTCTCTCTGGCATGTCTCTTCCTTTCTCTCCCTGTCCTCTCTCTCTCTTCTCTTTTCCTTTCTCTCCCTCTCTCTCTTTCTCTTTTCTCTTTCTCTGTCTCTTTTCTCTCCCTCTCTCTCTCTTTCTCTCCCTCTCCCTCTCTCTCTCTTTCTCTCCCTCTCCTCTTTCCTCTCATTCTCTTTCTCTCCTCGTCTCTCTTTCTTTTTCCTTTCTTTCTCCCTCTCTCTCTTTCTCTTCTCTCCCTCTCGCTTCTCTCTCCCCTCTTCTCTCTCTTTCTCTCTCTCTCTCTTTCTCT
>NW_020870877.1:562368-564868 GCF_003789085.1 Penaeus vannamei | reverse complement strand
AGAGAGGAGGGAGGCGGGAGGGAGAGAGAGGACGGCAGGGAGGGCGGGAGGAGAGAAGAGGAGGAGGAGGGCGGAGTAGTGGCGGAGTGAGAGTTGTCGCTTAGCGTGAGTGTAGTTAGTTCGTAGCCCGCAGCGAGTTGGGGGAAGTGTCTCTCTCTCCGTCCGTTGAGCCCAAAGGTCCGTGAGTGAGACGCTGATTATGTAGCCCAGAGAGCGGCTGTAGAAGGCTTACCTTTATGGGTGTCCTGTGTCGGCTAGTCGGGAAAAGAATCCGAATCATATTGAAATTGCGTGTGTGACCTTTCTTCAGTTTGTTTATCCTCCCAGTAGTAAACGTAGTCAGCTGTTTAAACCCAATTCAAACTGCCTAGAAGTAGATTGCTGTCGCTGCCCAAGGAGGAGGGCGAATATCTTTTCCTGTTCAGCATTCTGTACCTGCGTCATGAACATCATACGTCTCATCTGCAGCAGCACTTGTGGGCGGGCTGTTTTTATTTGCTTGTGTTAAGGTTTGCGTGGCCTCGTGCGGTGGGCCGGTGCTGCAGCTGGAGTCTACACTGCAGCTGCTGTTACGGTTGGAATTAAGGGGGTCGTCTGTTGCAGGATACTTTGTGTTGCCACTTTTTTCTCTGAAGTTTTGGAAACTCGAGCTTTTGAAGGCCAGGTGGGACTAGGCTCTGAGGGAGAAGGACTGCTTACTTTTCCTGCATTTTGATTTCAGTGCCTATTTTGGGGGCAAGTATAATGGAGAAGCATCATGCTCAAGGCGACAGTTGACGCATGGCGCCAACGCGATATTAGCATCGCAGTATGTCATCAGAACATGAACATAGTGCATCTCATTTTGAACTGGCGCAGAATGGGAAAAGCAGCTTATAGTTAGCACAGCTTAAAGATGCCAGGCCTTCGTGAATTTAGTATCATTATTCTGTAAACTTCAAAACGAGTAATGTGTGAAATATGGTAAATTGAATTTTATAATTCCAGAAGCTTCAGGACTTCTGTTGTCCCAGTAGGCGTAATTGTCATGTGTCTGGCACCACAAAGACACATCACCTCGGCGGAGCATCAGTTCCAGGACTCGCTTTGTTTGCTGATAAATTTCTAGGTTCTATCTTAAGGCTTCGGACATTTAGGTTTCCTTTAGTCTGCCCGTTTATTTCTGCACATTTTAGAGATAACAGGAGACGTAACGTATCACCTGCTGTTCCTTTGTTTTTTTCTTTGCTTATTGTTTGGTGTTAGATGACGCTGGCCCTTCGGTGCATGTGATGGGGCTTCGGGCTTCTGTTTCCAGCGTCTGGTCGGGTGAGACCTTAAGGGAATTTAACCAAATAAATCGGTCTCGTAAGCTATTGGTCTGTCAGGAAGGTGCGGTTCCCTCACGCATATGGCCACGCATCTGCACATCTGCGAATATAATTATTCTTTTAGGTTTTCTAGTCAGCGCTCATTCTTTTTCACGTTACGTATCTTTTACCGATACTGTTTGAATACACTGTTTATCTGAACTATGTATCTGATTGAGCCGTCTTGTTGTTGATGGGACAAAGATTGACTGTGTAAAGGTATATTATATATATATATATATATTATATATATATATATATATATATATATAAATATATAGTAGTATATAGAGATATGATAGATAGTGTATAGTAAGTAGAGCTATTTATCATATCTTTATATATATATATTATATAATGCGTAAGTATAACTATATATATTTCCTGCATGTATTTAGCAAAGAAAGAGGAAAGACTACACATGGTAAAGAAATGTGAGTTCCGGGAGACGCCATGTGTACACTCACGGTAATTCAGAGGCATCGTATTCCCGTGCCTCCCTCCTCCTCTACTCCCCTCCCTCCTCCTTCCATCCCCTCCTCCACCAACCCAGTGCCCATCCCAGCCCCCTCCTCCTCCTCCTCTTCCCCTTCTCCACCCCCCCTCTCAACCGCTCCCCCGCGTGCCGCATGTGACCCTCTGCGGGTTGCATGCTGTGATGCCTTGCCCTGAAGGACGGGGCCGTCTCCCAGGTGGCGCAAGTGACGTGCAAGATGCTTAAGGAAGCGGTTGCGTCTTGGGATCGAGGAGGTACCATGTAGAGTCATTTTTACAAGACGCACTGCCAGCTGACTGCCAACTCCTTCGCAACGAACAGTTATGCAATGTTCAGTTATTAACGACGCATCCTGTCAGTTACGCGTTCCGTTCCGCCACGGTGTCGACAGTCAGTCAGTCATTCATTCGCGCCGCCGAACAGGTGTGCGACGATCGGCTCCCGCGTCACGTGTTTTGTGCCTGAGGCGAGCGGTGCTTGTTCGCCGGGGGACCGTGTCATGTTTACTCCTCCAGTTCTTCCCTCGGTTTCTGCTCATTCTCGTACTTTTTCTTGTGTTTGGCGGAAAGTTTTTAATTGTCTGGACGTGCATTTGGGTCTAGGATTAATAGGATTTTATCTTATGGCCTGATTTGCGTGGAAATATCTTTCCCTA
>NW_020870877.1:547368-557368 GCF_003789085.1 Penaeus vannamei | reverse complement strand
TATATTTTTGTATATACATACATACGCATATATATATATATATATATATATATATAATATATATATATATATGTGTGTGTTGTGTATGTTTGTTTATGCTTGTTTGTTTGTTAATACGTACATATATATATATAATATATATATATATATATATATATATATATATATATAATAATGTGTATATATATATGCCAGAGGCCTCCCTCCCCAGTGAGGACCGCGATGTCCGCCCCGTTGGGTGCGCGGCCTTTGAGCAGGTTCTGCTGCAGGGTCAAGGCTGGCACTCGGGGCGCCTCGACTGAAGCAGTTGACTGAGGGACATTTTGGCTAAAGTGTCACGTCGGGTCACACACACATGCACACATATATAATATATGTATCTGTGTGTTTATTTATATGTATATGTATATATTTCCATTATCGTTTGCCTTTTGTGTGCTCGCATGCATGTGCTTGCGCGTGCCTGCCATACCCACGGGTTCCCCCCCGAGCGATGGGCGCCGGGCTCAGGGCTTGGCATTCAGCCCGAACGTTTCGGTGAAAGCGAAAGCGGCGGCGGGCGTGCGAAGGAACGTCGCCTGCGCCGCTGACACCTTTATCTGCTTCGTTACGTACCTGCTTGTGGAAGGCCGCTCTATCTGGCTGCACCTGGCGACTGCACAGTTGACGGGTGATTTGGCAGATTTTGTGGGTTCATTGTCGACGGTCCACGTCCGATTTATCACTCTGATTGCGTTCTGTTGCATTGCTGGTAATTCTCACGATCAAGACTGACGGCAGTTTGGATTCGCACTTGAATGGCCGCGGGGTTTTGACGTTCGAGCTGGCGACCACCGCAAGACATTTCGAAGAGCCTGGCACCCGCCCCGCCTCGCAGACACACCCTCGTGCGCGGCGCTCCCACCTGGCGCCCCGAGCACCTTGCGCATCATCATGCAACCCTCTTGACGAAGATCGACGTCCGCGCGGAAGGTCGGGTCGCGGATGACCTTTCGCTCGCCATGGCGTAACCGCCGATCCTCGAACCCTGACCTGGTGGGCGCGATGGGGTGAGGGGCAGCGGCGTGGGCGTGGGCGTGGGGCGCCGCCAAGGGGAGTGCGAGCAGGGGCGGGGAGGAGGAGAGGCGAGGGGCCCTCTCGTGTCATAGGCGCTCTGCCGTTGATATTGTGATTAATGAAGTGATTAGTTGCAATCGCCTGCTCGTTTATTATATTTGATTTGTTCAGGGAGAAATATAGATATATTTATGTATGACTGATTATGAGTATGTTGCGATCGAGGAAATATAGAGATGTCTATTGATGCTCACTCCAGTTCGCGGCCGCAGACGCGTGCCGGGCTTCCTCCCACAGGTAATCCTCGAGAGCGGAGTCTGCGCATCTGGCGCTCCCCGCACGCGTTGCACACGCAGACCCGCTTCCGCGCTCACATAGGTGAGCTGGCGGTCGTATTGAACTACATTCGTAATGCCAACATTGTGTCTGACTGCCTATGCGCATTTGACGTGCTTGTACAGAATGCCGATTGCTTACCGCGCGCGAGAATGTGGAGGTGAAGGAAGTGCAAACGCCAGGAGCAGCGATGGGTGACTTCAACGATACGCAGTAAATCAAGACTCCTGTCCTATGTTCTGCGCTGCGCGTCTGAGTCCTTGCGTCTCCTCGTTGGCTTTGCCGCACTACCCTGCTCCATGGCTTCCTGCATCTGATGCAAGTGGGTCTGCGTGTTCTACCAACCCCAGAGTCTCGCTCAGTTGCGATGCAGGATGCGGCACCCAGTTCAACTGCGTCGCACTACGCAGAGAGGCCGCGAGTCGAGGACTAAGCGATGACACGTATCAGCTCGCACTTTCTGCACCGCTCGGCCTTGTCGCCTCGTGGGTCAGCAGAGGCGCGTCAGGGACGTCTCTGGCTGCTGAACCAGATCTCCTCCCGAGCAGCAGGCGAAGACAGCGTAAAACAAAGAAACAAAGTGTTTTGTGCGCGAACGAGTAGTATGTCGACATGCGGAGGGGTCAAGGGTCTCGCGTGAGAAGAGTGTGGAGGGGGTCTTAAGCTGAAGTGTGGAAGGGGTGGGCTACATCGGGGTCAGGGGTGATGGGTCGCGATTCGTGGATACATGAAGGAGAACGCAGTATTCGCGTTACGTTAGGTGTCCTCGTGGCTGTTCCAGCTGGTGACGCGTGGAAGGGACGGGTGATCTTTGAAGTAGAGTGCCTCAGTCGGGCGGGTCAGCCTGTGAGATTTGAAGGGAGGTATCGATAAGCGATAAGGCTGTCGGGGCGTCAGAGGCTGGTAATAGAGCTTGATGAGGCTGGATGCTCGCAGGTGATGCTTGGAACGGAGAAACTTAGGCGTGGGAAGCGCGAAGTAACAACCGGTAGGATGGGTGGAAGGGAGTTGTGTAAGCCTGACAGGGATCGGAGACTGGCGGAATGGAGCGCCATGGAAATGTGACACTATTGACACTTACATGATGGCTAATAATATGGTACAATGCGTCCGTCTCGCTGCTCGGCTGAATGGACAGAGACACTGCAGACGAGAATAATTCCCGCCGTATGCTCTCGGTCGTTGCACTCCTCCTTGCATTATTCCAGTATCTATTTGATGCCCATTACTTATTATATGAGTTTTTCTTATTAGTTACTCGTCTTGTATACATTTATTATATTCGTATTACTATTAGTTGTATTCCATAATTATTATACGATCACAGATCATCACTTCACCCCATCCGATGCGTCGCTCGTACTACTCGCATTTATTCCTGAGATCACTTCATGAAATGAATCAATATTCCCAGCGTATGCCCTGCTATGTCATTACAGCAGAGTACAAAATATCAACGCTTGTCTATGATCTGTCGTCTTGCGCCCGCGCGCTATCGTTAACACATCGTCCGTTCACTGTTATGCATGCTACACGCACCACGCATCCGCGTACCACACCACGCTGACACGAGCCGCAGCCCCAGGCCCACTCCGGTCCGGTTCTCTACCCTTTCGCCATTGGTGACGCCGCAGCTTCGTGGTGCCAGCGCGTTTCTCTCGGCGCCGGAAGGGGGACTCCGCCCTGACCTCGCTTCCGCGACTTTCGCGCCTTAGTTGCTTTCTCTGCGCCGAATTCCGGTCATTGCTCTTGGTCTCTGCAGCGCCCTTCTTCCGTATTGGTCCGTTCGACCGGTGTCCATTCACGCGGCATCGTTTCGGTTGTTGATGTACTCTTCTCGCCATTCACCTGTCAGTCTCTCTGTGTGCATCCAACCCACCATGTGCCCCTCCCCCGATCACTTGTTTATTAATCACCCATCTATCATTCATTCCCCCATCCATCCATCCATCCGTCCATCCACCCATCCATTAACATTCATCCATCCCATCCATCCATCCATCCACAGTCCATAGAACCATTCCACTTCACTCTCCATCCACTTCCGACCCAGCCCATCCACCCACCCACCCACACTCACCCCACACCCACGCTACCCATACCATCCATCCCATCCATCCATCCGCATCCACTCATCCATCCCAGCTCTATTCTAACCACCCAGCCCATCCGTTCCATCCATCCGACCATCCATCCAATTCCATCCATCATATCTATCTCCATCCTAATCCATCCCATCGCCATATCTCATGGCAGTATATACACTCAACATTCCAATCTATCCCTATTCATGTTAATCTCATATCCTCGGACCATCGATTCCGTCCATCCACCACTGTCCATCCATCCACCCACCCACTCAGTCCGATCCGCCCACCACGCATCGTATGACCACCACATTCTCCCGTAGCCATCGCTCCTGCTCTCCGATCCCTCACACCTTGACGGTCTCATGATCCCCTAATACACGTCGTCTTTGGACCAGTCCCGTCTGCCTGCTGTCCGCGCGAAATGGACTTTACCGACGGTGTATCATGAAGACGTTACACAATCCTCAACGCGTCTCTGCGACGATCTCCAGAGAACCATTTTTCTCATGATAAGCGCATAAGAAGGTCAATGTCATAGCGCGAAATCAGCAGACGTAATCGAATCGTTTCCTGCGTCCTAAAGTTCCTACTGAAGATCTGTGAATATAAAAATCCCGACGGTGCACTATCTGGGCCAAAAGTGGCAAGTAAATAGAAATGAAACATTATCAATAAGATAAAAAAAAATCATGCCCCGCTCTCCACTCCTTCGTTTATGGTGGGCTGACAGAAGAAGGAAAAGCAAGTTTAGAAATGCCAAAGCGGAAGAAAAAATAGTTACTTAAATCTCTTCCTTGTGCCTTCGTCCTTGTAGTGCGCTTCCCGTAGCCCTATTTTGGGCGCGAGAGTCACGACCGAACCTCCACTGGTCTTCCCAGAGGGCGAAGAAAAGTCTTGGTGACAATCTGCTTGAGAAATGCTGATGTGCTTCGTGCCTCTGCGCTCGCTCTGCCATGGGTATACACCCCCCCCCCAATCTCCAACATCCGGCGCGCCAAAATAAGACCAGAAGAATCAACAGAAGTAGTGAGAAGATGGAAGAAGCGCGTAGAGGGGATTGAGATAAGACGGGACGCGCGGTGGGGAAAGCTGTAAAGAAGGCGAATGGATAAAGCAGAGAACAGACAGACAACAGCACCGAGATATAGATCAGGCCAGAGAATAGATGTGAACGATGTAGATGTCACGATGATACCTCCATTAATGATAGAGAGTATACGACCGAGCAGATCGAGAGAAGAGGCACTAATCTCAATGTGATAGATGAGAACGAGCGCAGAGAGCAGAGAGAAGGAGTACTGAGAGAGAGAGATGAGAGAGCAGAGAGCAGCGTCGACGCAGGACAAGGACTAAGGATTCGCAATCAAGCAGAACTATCTGCAAACAGGGAGACGAGAAGAAAAAAACAAGGAAACGAATCGGAAAAATATACAGATTGCCAATCTAAGCAGACTGAGCCATCTACACTTGCACCTGAAAACTAGATGATGACGATGTTGTTGATGAAGCATGGACACATTTTCGAGAAGATAATGATATTATTATTACGACGTCCTGTGGTGAGTGTGCCGATCCAGCGCTGTCATAGCCGATTAGGTGATTATCCTTTAATGAGACTGAATGACTCACATATTAACGAAAACAGCTATAGATAATTATGCGTCCGCCCTCTGATTATGCAAAATTAGAGACCGTCATCGTTGAATGATCGAATGCTGTAATAGCTTAGACCAGCTATTCCGACCGAAAACTTTTAGCACTTGAATTTAACAGAGAGTGGGCTCCAGGCTATCATGATGATAATGCCTGGTGCTTCTTGCTTGTGCGCTGAATCGTGCCGCCTCTTAGTTGGCAATGAAAACAGCTAAGTCATCGTTGTGCTAATTATTCAGAATCTGGAATTTGATCTCTGCGGTACCGGGTCTGCTGATTATTATCAATTAGTTATCATAACTCGTCGCTGATTCTTTTGATCTAGCTTTAATGACTTTTATCGCTCTTTCTCCTTCTGTCATCGGCGTTTCGGTTTCCTATATACTGCTGGTCATTCCATCCTTTATCGTTATGTTATGAGGTTCGTATTACTAAATCGTAAGCTTGAGAGGGTAAATCGCTAATAGTATCCATACTGCTTGGCATCAACCATCCTTCCGACCCATGTCGTTGAGTCATTTTCTCACCTTCGCCCCATGTTCTCACTTTTTTTCTTTCCAATGTCGTACTTCGAGTACACCTATGCGACCATGCCGTATTCATTACGCATACTCCCAATCCGCCTCCTTTCATCATCAATCCTCATACACTGCCATCTTTCGATATCTACCACACGTTCGTCCTATCCCAGCATCATCCACCAAATCATTACCTATCTCCTCATTCACAACTTGTACTCATCCTATCAACCGACCAATCCCCATCGTCATACCTATTCACATCCATCCATCACGCATCAGTCCACTTACATCAATGTCCCCACCTACCCATGCACATTTAACCCACTACGCTCTCGATCAGTCGCCACACTAACGCCATTATTCTTCCAATTGTGTTATCCCCGTCCGCCAGGGGTTAAAGACACGTACGAGGCGATCTGTCTGGGTGGGTATAGAGCTGGGTGCGTATTGGACTCTCTGTTACGTTGTCGCGGTTGCGCTGGCAGGGTACATCTCCTTCATCGGCATCTGTCCCCGAGATAGCCTGTTTCTCTCGTGAGCGTCTGCCTGGCGCCGTAAAAAGCACGCGAGAAAGATGCAGGTAGTATATTATGCATCTGAATATTATTTTGATTTTAATATGTATATTGATGATCGTATACATATATTGGCGACGGACTATGTGTAAGCCATAACAGGACTGTGGATCATTGTTTTACTACTATCATGGCCGTGCACTTTATCGTATTCGATATGCATACATTATATGCGGATCTATTTGTCTAATTGCTGATCCTTGTAAATCCTATGCTGTGGTTGTTGGGTGTGTTTGTGTGTATGCGCGTCGCGACACACATCCTATACACACATCCACACGTGAGTATATATATAATATATATATTATAGTATGCAGTTATATATATATAAATTCAAGAACGTAACTATTATACTATATATAGATATCTATCATGTTATATTATCCAATGTATTTATGACTATGTACTAAGTAATATAAATACTTATACCGTCACTCAAATACCTATTCAACTATATAATATACTACTACTACGTGTAACTTTCGACGTAATTATCATACACTCATCAGTATCTATTTCATCGATTATGACATCACCCAAGTAGTACTGATAATCTAACTAGGCTATTGCTAGCATAGACCTTTTAATAATATATATATACTGCAGTCAATGGTCGTGATATATCCAGTGATTAATATCTTTGACTATATCTCTATTTCTCTACTATTGATTTATGCTCATATATTCACAATAACCTGCTATTCTGCGCCTGACTTCACAATAGCTATGATAATATATGGGATTTAGTATTAACTATTCTTTTTATGAGCCCGTTGCTAATAATGTATCCTGATCGTCTTACTAACATAATCTATAATATTACGACCATATGCTGTAATTATCTACCTAGACATAGCTAGTACTCTATATATACTTGTTCTCAACAGATTACTATACATATACCACCATGTGTATTATATGACTTAGAACATACTATTTTGTCACTATCAGAGAACCACAAGCCGACAAACAACAACAACACATATCACCACGCTCTTGATTCAGTGTTGAAACACACAAAATAGATGAAGAAATGAATACTAAGCGCACCACGAATTCTTTCATTGTGCTATGCTCTTCTAGTTTGCGTGATCTGTATCACAATCTTCTTCCGAATTGACACCATACTAAATGATATGTTATATAAGAGATCCTTGCGCATACTCTTTTCATCGTTCTCCGGACATCCTTCTTTCCTGTTATCTGTTACCTTTCCCTATGTATCTATCCTCTAAGACCCTTCCGTTCGAGGTTCACACAGCGTCTCTCTTATATCAGCTCTAGGCATCTCCGCAGTAGACAGACACCGCAGAGCAAAGTGTCAGCTCACTATCCCGCCTCTGACCATCGTCATGGGTATTCCAGGATGGCGACGCCGCCAAAGCGGCCATTGTAGCAGCTGACGCTACTGTCTTTGTGTCATGCGTCGGGGCCTAAATCGTGACCAGCTGTTGTCATGACGTCCACGTGATTACCCGCCGAGGTGGAGAGTACAGCGTATTTAGTGGGTGGTTTTAGGGCGCGTAACCCGATGGGGGGGGCGGGGGGATGATGATGCGAGTGCGTGGTTTTTCCTGCTTTTGGTCTCGCTTGACTGTCGTTGTTTGGGGTGGGGGGGGGGATTTAGGCGAGAAGGACGCTGGGTAATCGCGAGTTGTTGGGTTGTTTTGTTTCCGGTCAGGGAGGAGGTGATTTTTAGGAATTAAATTTAAGTACTTGTATTTATGTATTTTTTCTCTCTCTCTGGTTCTCCTCCGTTTCATTCTCACTTACTCACCCCTTCTGCCTTCCCCTCCCTCTCCCTTTTCCTTTACCATTCCATTTCTTCGTCATTCTTCTCTCTCTCTCTCTCTCTCTCTCTCTCTCTCTCTCTCTCTCTCTCTCTCTCTCTCTCTCTCTCTCTCTCTCTCTCTCTCTCTCTCTCTCTCTCTCTCTTCCTCCCTCCTTTGCCTCCCTCTCCTTCCTCCCCTACCTCCCTCTTTTTTCCCCTCTTACTCTCTTCCTCTCCCGGTCTCTCTTTATCCTTACATGTCGCCTGTGATGAGGCAAAAGTCGTGATCAGCGCTTGCTTATCTGGATCTGTCCGGTCATGTCTCTGCGGTTCGGCTCCGTCCAGCCTTGGCCGAGGCACGCGCGGGAACACCTCCGGCCGCACCGCTCTCGCTTTCCTCGACGTTATGCCATACATTTCGCCTTGGTTTTAACATCCCGTGATGGAATTTGCAGTGTGAACCGGGCAGAGAAAAGTCTGGGGTTTTGTTTGTTATCGCGACCCCGGTCTCAATGCGTGGACAAGTTCATGGACCAGTCTCGCGATTCTTTTGGATGTTGAACAGTGAGTGAAGCTTCGAATCCCTCCTAAGCTAAACAACGAGGGTGTTCGAGGCGGGATTCGAAACATATCCGACGAGAGTTTTGACCGCGACTGTATATTTTGGTCTATTTTGGTTCTCTCTATTGTAACTTCAGCACGGGCAGCTGATAACTAGTTGGGTAAAGACTTAAAAACTAGTAAATATAATATAATACATGACAGGAAAGCATCAGAATAAATAGGCGGGTGTGATTCTGAATTAGATCTTATCATTATCGAAAGAAATTGCTTTGATAAATTTGAAATTACTTGACGTTATATATATTACATATTATTTTGTTATTATTTTTAGTGAGCAACATATACTGTGGTGGATTAAGTGACAGATGTAGTTGTACGAGATATATTCTTCTATAGGCATGTTATATATATATATATATATATATATATATATATATATATATATATATATATATATATATATATATATATATATATATATATAATGTGTGCCCTCCCCCCCCCTCTCTCTCTCTCTCTCTCTCTCTCTCTCTCTCTCTCTCTCTCTCTCTCTCTCTCTCTCTCTCTCTCTCTCTCTCTCTCTCTCTCTCTCTCTTCTCTCTTCTCTCTCTCTCTCTCTCTCTCTCTCTTTCAAACTACTGCCAATCCAGATAAAATTACTAGACTTTCTCATTGCAAGAGGAAGCTGAATATCATGCTAACTCAAGTTACTGCAGGAAGTCCAATCTCAGGAAATGAAAAACTGGCAACTCATCCTCAAGTAGCCTATTCGCTTGACTCTTTATGCTCGTGTTTACATATTTTTATTTTATTTTTAAAACTTATATACAGTATATATATATATATATATATATATATATATATATATATATAATCCCCTATAAGTATTAAATGTATATTAATATGTACATGTATGTTTGCATTGCATGAGCATGATGTTTAGAAAGGGGAAGTAAAAAATGTTTTTTTATGCACTTTTATTTAAAAATGCAAGTGTTTGCCCATTGGATATGTAGCAGCAATTGTTTGTGATCTCAGTTTTATTTATTGATTTATCATTGTTATTATTTTTAGTTCTATGCGAATACCTCTCCTTTGTTCGACCTCCGAATGTCTCTGCCTTGTAGTGGTCGTTCGTTCTCATAGGCGAAATAAGAGTTAAATACATAGCTTTATTAACAAACTTTATCCTTTTTCCTCATTTCTTCTTGAAATATCACGATCTCTTTCCAAGTTTCATCTTCATTTGCAATCTCATTCATAAAGATTGACGTGAATGAGGTAGGTAGCCGTTGAGACTGAACATGAAGTCTCGAAGCGCGCGGGTTCGAGTCTCCGAATCCTGCTCACTCTCCGAGGTTAGGAAAGATCGGTTCGAGCGACGTTGCCAAGGATAAAGGGAAGGGCCTCGTGCCGTAAAATCGGGTCATCATT
>NW_020870877.1:521534-534034 GCF_003789085.1 Penaeus vannamei | reverse complement strand
CGATCTGGTGGAATTTGACGAAGTTGACGGAGCGGGAAACCCAACTTTCGTTATCTTTGGCGCCGCAGCGGTTCAGCCGAAGGAAACCCCGCGCCCGCACGGATTCCCGCTCACGCCCGCAAGCACACATTCCTACGCACGCACTCCTACACACACAGTCCCAAACACACACACTGCTACACACGCTCTCTCTCTCTCTCTCTCTCTCTCTCTCTCTCTCTCTCTCTCTCTCTCTCTCTCTCTCTCTCTCTCTCTCTATATATATATAATATATATATATATATATATATATATATATGTGTGTGTGTGTGTGTGTGTGTGTGTGTGTGTGTGTGTGTGTGTGTGTGTGTGTGTGTATGTATGTATACATATATATGTATTATACATATGTATATATATATGTATATACATACATATATATATATATATATATATATATATGCACACGCACACACACACACACAGACCCGCATACGCACACACACACACACACACACACACACACACACACACACACACACACACACACACACACACACACACACACACACACACACACACACACAACGCAGAAACACATAATGTATGTATATAATATATTAATATATACATATATATATATGTATATATATATATATAATATATATATATATATATATAATATATATGTATATATATATATATATTATATATGTATATATACATATATGTATTATATAGATATATACATATGTGTATGTAAATATACATAGATATATACATATATATATATTAATATATATATATATATATATATATATATATATATATATATATATATATATATATATATCATATATATGTGTGTGTGTATGTATAGTATGTATATATAAATAGACTAACAGAGAGAGAGAGAGAGAGAGAGAGAGTGAGGGGGGGGGATATACTTACATAGATACTCGTATATTCATGTTGCACTCACGCGTTGCAGCTCTGATGAATGTAGCAAGACTAGTTGCTAAAATAATGATTTACGCCGTATTGAGACACAACTTATTTTACAAGTTTAATCTTGTCTTGTTAAACGTTGACGTAATCTCGAGTACTTTCTCTGCGTGTCTCTCGCCTCTTCAGATGATAGCGCTGCCACGTGGTTAGAGACAGATAGATAGACGGGCGGGCAGATAGATGGATAGATAGACAGACAGAAGGTTAGATAGATAGATAGACAGACAGACAGATTAGATAGATAGACAGACAGAAGAAGGTAGAGATAGATAGATAGATAGATAGACAGACAGACGGGCAGATAGATAGATAGATAGACAGACAGACGGGCAGATAGATAGATAGATATACAGACAGGCAGCCATTGCGGGCATAAACAAGGAGAAAGGCGGAGATGGAGAGATACGAAAGAAGCGGCGCGACACGCCAGCAGCCAAGCGTGGAGTTAGTCATCTGTCCGGATTTCTTCCTCGTTGCAAAGAGTGCGAGAACACGTTGCAAATGGGAGGAGCTGGAAGGTTAGAGGTCAGAGGGGCCGCGTCGGTTTATCCGCGGCGAGAGGGGGCGAAGGGCCGCGGCGAGAGGGGGCGAAGGGCCGCGGCGAGAGGGGGCGAAGGGCCGCGGCGAGTCTCCCTCTTTGGGGCGTGTTTCCCGCGGCGATCTTTTATTAGAGCGAAGGTTGATCGCCCGTGTGGCGTCGAGTGTGAATCCCATCTCGGGCCCGTCGTGACGCAGGTGTGACACTCGCCCGGTGTCGCCCTCCCCCCCTCCCCTCCTCCTCCGTCTGGCAACACTGCGCGGGGGGGGGGGGGTTTCTTATCGCTCGTACTTGGTGAGCTCTCTTTCTTCTATCTTTTTCCATTAGTGACGTACGCATCCTCTCTTCTGTTTGTTTTTGTCGTCCTTCTGCGCTGCTTTCTTATCTTTCGTCCTTTTGTGTGTTATCGCCGTCGCTATCGTTTTCTTCCTCTCTCTCTCTCTCTTTCTCTCTGGCTCTATCACTCCCGTTTCCTTTGTCACCCAGATTCTGGAGTGTTCTTTGTGTTCTTGACGTGTTCCTTCCACTGGTTCTTCCCTCGTTCGTGTCTCCCTGTTCTGCTTCGCCTTTCGTCCCTCGCCCTCCACGTCCCCGCAAGATGTCTCTTCGTCCTTCGTCGTCTCACTCGTCCTTCGACCTTCCTCCTCACTCCTTCGACCTTCCTCCTCACTCGTCCTTCGACCTTCCTCCTCACTCGTCCTTCGACCTTCCTCCTCAACCTTCGAGACCTTCCTCCGACCGAGTCCTTCGAGTCGTCGAGGGGACGTGCGGAGAGACGACGAGATAAAACGCGAGATAGACCGTATCTGATAAAGTGCTAGAGTAACACTTTTTTTTTCTATCAAGTGACAAACATTCTCTGTTTTGGAAATTTCTCGAGAATTCATTGAGAGAAGGAGGGGGGAGGGGGGAGGGGAGGGGGGACGAAGGGGGAAGTTGTTGAGTGTTGGCGAGGAGGAGACGAGAGGGGGGAGGGGGGGAGGGGTGGAAGGAAGAAGATAGACACAAAGAAAAGAAAGCATGGAGGAGAGTAAAGGGGAAGAGGAAATAGCGGAAGCAGGAAGAAGGATGGAGGTGAAGAAGAGGGAGAGAACAGAATCGTGAGCAGAAGAAAAGACGCGGAGAAAGAAACAAGAATCACAGTGATAAAGTAAATTGGAGAAAGAAAGATCACAGCGATAAAGTAAACAATTAGAAAGCTACAGAATCAGATGAAAAAATGAAAGTAAGAATTTCGGAAAGAATTCAATAAAACTCCTTTGGCCTCAGTCCGCCAAGCCTCCGCCCGGGTGAGATGACCTGATTATTAATAATGATTTCTATTGAATCTGATTGTGGATTATGATAGTTATGATGTTTATAGTTATATTGTTGTTATTATCATCATCAATATTAGAACCATTATTACCTCCGCCAAGGTTATGTTTTGGTAGTGTTGGTTAGTTTGTTGCTCAGTTGGTTAGCAGGATAACTCAAAAAGTAAACAGATTTATATTATTATTATTATTATTATTATTATTATTATTATTATTATTATTATTACCAGAGGTGTGTCATAGCTCAACTTGGATGACATTAAATTTTAGTTTTGATTCGGATCATAACTCTAAAGGTTATGAGCTGATTTCAGTGAAATTTATACCAGAGGTGTGTCTTGGCCCTAATTAGATGCCATTAAATTTTGGTTTAATAGATCCGGACGCAGTTTTTTTTATTTATTATTATTTTTTTTAAGGATTCGTTTTTTTTTATTTTTTTATTTTTATTATTATTTTTTTTAAGGATTCGTTAACATTGCGCGATGGGAAATAAGGACGTTACCAGTGTACTTGAGAAAGAGGTGATTTTAGTGTGATTTTTAGAGTGAAGATTTTTATTGCGTTGGTGACTCTGTTGCCTTGGCGGAGGTATGCGCTCTCATAGTGCTTCGAGTTATCTTTGTTATTTATGTCATTATTATTATTATTGTTACCGTCGTCATCAATCATCATATATATAATTTTGTTTATGTTATATTATGTTATGTCTACGTTGTATGTATATATATATATATATATATATATATATATATATATATATATATATATATAATTTATATGTGTGTGTGTATTTTTAGATTAGATTTAGCTTTGATTTATATATATATGTATATATTTACATGTGTGTATTTATATGTATATATTTGTATCTTATATATATATATATATATATATATATATATATATATATATATATATATATGTCGATATTTTATTTATATATAGACCCACAGATATATCTACATTCATACGTACAAACATACCAGCACACACACACACACACACACACACACACACACACACACACACAACACACACACATATATATATATATATATATATATATATATATATATATATATATATATATATATATATATATCACGAACATTCCGCCCTTCCGCACTCTCGCCCGGCCGCGTTCCCAAATTCCCACGAGAACCAGTAAGGATCGTGAGTTCGAACCAGCGAAGCAGCTCGGTCAGTGGAAGTGGTTGTCCCGAAGCATATGGCGTTCAGTTTTCATTCTCGTGTCGTAATCCCGGTATTCCCACACTTTTGGCCAGGGTTTAATGGCGATGTTTTGCCCGCTAGGATGTTTGGAGTGTAAGGAAGGATGTTTTGTGGTTTGTTTGAGTGTACGGCGAGTGTGTTTCATTCATTGTGAGTGTACGGCGAGTGTGTTTCATTCATTGTTGAGTGTACGGCGAGTGTGTTTCATTCATTGTGAGTGTACGGCGAGTGTGTTTCATTCATTGTTGAGTGTACGCGAGTGTGTTTCATTCATTGTTGAGTGTACGGCGAGTGTGTTTCATTCACTGTTGTTGTCGTGTCCTCCGGGGGTTCAGGTCGTAGCTGTTGTTTACGTCTCAGCTGTACTTTGCAAAGCTTTGGTAGCGGTGGTGTCGTTTGGCGTATGATGATTGTTTTTATTTCCCATTGTCTACAAATGTCCAGAGACAGCTCGTCAAACTGGTGTGGTCTTAGGTGTCTATACGTGTGTATGTGCACGTAAAGATTCTGTTGAGCGCGCGGGTGACTGTGTATATATTTGTGTGTTTGTTTATATGTTTGTGTTTGTATCTGTGTCTTCGTGTGTGTGTATGCATGTTTTTTGTTTGTGTGTATATGTGTGTTTGCATGTTTTTTGTTTGTGTGTATATGTGTGCATGTTTTTTGTTTGTGTGTATATGTGTGTTTGCATGTTTTTTGTTTGTGTGTATATGTGTGTTTGCATGTATCTTTGTGTGTGTGTATCTGTGTGTATGTGTGTGAGTAGTATGTCTATACATTCCCCAAACCACTGTAAGCATAGCATATGGATTATCACGATTAGGCAGTTATTCCCCCTCGCCTTCCTCTTTCGTAAATGGGGCAGTTTTACGGGAGACTGACTTTATGGCGTTTTATTGAACTGTAAATCTTCAAATAGACTCCGAACGATGCTTGTCCATAATTGTGACGTCACGGGTGAGGCCACTGTGTACAGCCGCCCTTTTGTTTGGTTGACATTTTGTTTCCGTGAAATTTTTGTGGAGTTATCTGTCGGGGTTGCTTGTGGTGGCAATGATGGGGAACTTAGATATCTCAGATATTGTAAGATAATTGTGAAATTCTCTCTCTCTCTCTTCATTCTCTCTCTCTCTCTCTCTCTCTCTCTCTCTCTCTCTCTTCTCTCTCTCTCTCTCTCTCTCTCTCTCTCTCTCTCTCTCTCTCTCTCTCTCTCTCTCTCTCTGTCACACTCACTCACTCACTCTCACTTACACTTGCTTATATGCCTTTATATTCCGGTAGGTTATCTATCTAGAGAACTATAAACCTTCCCGTATGACTTCCCAGCACAAGGATTATGACCATAATATAGAAATGTCAAGGGTGACGAGTTTGTTTTGAAGTTGAAGAAAAAATTGCCAGGTTTTGTTCTACCTGGTTTTGTTTACCTCATTTGCGATTTAAACTCTTATTTACCGGGTAGGATCCTCCTTTTACGGACACCAAATAGCGCTCGCTCGTTCCTACGCCCTTGGAGGTGCCTCGCTTGAACCGCTGTGCCTGTGCCTTCCGCTGCGTCCCGTGGGCGGCCAGGGCGGCGAGACGGGGCGTCACTCGCGGGGCGCACTTCAGCTGCTTCCCGGGCCCTTCGGAGCACCGTCGGGCCGAGGGAGGAGGAGGGGGGGCTGTCATGTTCCCGGCAGGTGGATCTGGGCACGACGCCAATAGGGCTGACGTATGTGGGGGAGGAGATAGAGGAGGGAAAAGAGGAAGAGGAGGAGGAGGAGAAGACGAAGAAGGAGGGAAGAAAGATTGCAGGGAAGAAGTAGAAGAAAAAAAAGAAGAGGAGGAGGATGAAGAAAAGAAAAAAAAAAAAAGAAGAATATAATGAAGGAGAATATGAAAGGAAAAGAGAGAGGAGGAGCAAATGGAGGGAAAGAAAAAAAGTAAATATAGGAGCCTGTGGAGGATGCACCGCAGCCTCCCTCCCTCGGCGGTTCTCCTAAAGAGGAAAGTTCATCCTCTCTCTCTCGGCAAGAGGACAGTGATTAATTTTACATTTGCTTGGAATCTTAATGGGGAAAATCTGCGTTTAGCAAGAATATTTCCCTTTTTTCATATGTGTAAGTGTTAATCGGTTTACTATCTTGTCGAACGTGTTTTTTTTTGTGTTTGATACCTGTGATTTGAATACTCTTTTGGCCTGGTAGTGTAATGCCCCGCCTCGGCATTGTTGGAAAGGACGTGTAACGTACATTTAACAAGAGATGAACACGGCCGCGTATCGCATGCCCTGCGTGGGAAGAACCGAACATCGTGTCGAAGATGGAAGCCCTGTATTGCACCGCAGTCAGTCGCTGTTCTTCCAATTTCTCGCAGACGAGCAGCAACTGACGTCTGCACGCTTCCAGGACCTCGCGATCCCGTATGCTGTGTTTTAGTTGCATTCAAGCATTCTTATCGTGGGAGCAGGTTTCCGAAAGGGAAGGTTGGACGTCTGACTCTGTCCTAAAACGTGTTTTAATCGAGTTTTTTTTCCTTTTGTATTATCCAAGATTAAGGAGTAAATGTGATTGTGCTTATCTTTGCTGAGCAACCTAATTAAGACTACGTCTGATTCACGGAGATTAATGTGATCTGTATCTCGGTCGCCGACAAGATGATCTGCGTGGGCGATAAAAGGAAGAATGATAGAAGAAAAAAAAAACAGAAAAAAACAAACAAAAATATGTTTGGTCATGTTTACTTGGTGTTGCTCATTTAGTAAATCAGATATAAGAGAGAAAAAAAATAAAAACCTCTACCAGAAGTGCCAACACCTCGGGCAGGTTCCGAACACGAATAACTTACTGGATGCCTGTAACTACTATGGCCGTGTTTGCGTCAGAAGGCATCATTTTTTTCTCAACTGGATATTGTTTGGAATTTTTATTAGCAGCCTATCCGCCCCAGCGACGCGGAAACCCGTTTATTATGAACAAATGAACATGAAGCCGGGTTCACTTGGCGTTTTTTTTGGGTGTTGTTGTTTTCATGGGTGTGTTTGTGTGCGTGCTGGCCTGTCTTTGTATTGTTCTTGTGTGTTTGTTTGTGTATAAGCGTGTATAGGTTTAATGCGAGCGCTAGAGAGGGAGTAGGAGGGGAGGGAGAGGGAATTTAGAGAGGGAGAGAAAGGGAGGAGAGCGAGAGGGAATTTAGAGAGAGAGAGAGAGGGAGGAGAGCGAGAGCCGGAAGGGGATTGAGGTAGAGATAGTGATAGACATGAGGATAGACGGAGATGGAGATGAAGTGGATATGGTAGAGACATGGATAGGGATGAAGATTTATAAGAAGGAAAACGAAGTGAATGAGTAAAAGAGAAAGTGTTGCTAGCCACAGAGCCGTCGAATCAAGTCTCTGCATCGCACGGAAGCGCAACTTTTAACCTCTCGCGCGCCAGCCGGAGGCGTCGGCAAAATGCACGCGATTGGAAGGTAATTTGTCGCGATAATGCCTTTCGTTTGGCCTTAATTAGCGGGGTGATTCACCTGATGTGATTAAGAAGCCTGATAAAGGATTGCTCCATAGGTGCTGATGGGAGCGATTGGCACGGCGGAGTTGAAGGGAACGCCGCCCGCCCCGCGCCTCGCTCGCTCCGGCTCCTCTCCTCGTGTTATTGGGGTCGTTCGTTTCACATTTTCCTCGCTTGGCCTTTGGTGAGATTCTTGTGCTTCCAGTCATCGATTTTATTTTATTTTCGACGCACGCACACACTTGGAGCCCGTCTGCGGATTTGCGAGTGTGTGTCATCCCGCACTCGAAAGCAACGCATTCCGGCGGGCTCGAGGTGCGGCGCGGGTTTCGAGGTGTTTCACCATGAGCTTCATGAATCGTGAGTCACTTGGCGTCCTCATTGGTTCCAGCGTCGATAAGAGTGTTCTGTATCTGTTCAGGTGCGGCTGAGAGGGTGTCAGAATAGGCCTACACGAGTTACACCAACATGAACTGATGAAATGGCACCTCTGTTATCATGCCGGATAGTTGTCAGTATCTGGGCGGCGAGCATTTCATTCTGAGAAAGTGTCAGCTGGTTTTTCCTGATATTTTTTTCCCTGGAAGCCTTATCTTCTTCCTGCTGTCAGGTGTCGCCTGCCAAGAGGTAGCGCACACCTCAAGAGAAAAACAAAACAAATGGGAATGACAGGAAGAGAAATTGAAAAACAAAACAAATACGAATAACAGCAAGAGAAATTGGAGTAAGAAAAACGGAATAAGATAAGACGAATGAAATAGAACGAAAAGGAGAAACAAATTCGCAAGTGTCAAGAAAGAAAGCAAAGCCAAACGCGAAATGGCCGAAAGGCAAGGCTGTAGTCGCCAATGGAATTTGCATTCTACAACCTCTACGCGGGGAATGGGCTTCGGCTTTACCTCAGGGCAATGGGTAACAGGTTTGGGAGAGCGCTTAAGGTAATGGTAACCTCAGGCTGGGTAATTTTAGGGTACGTGAACCACCGCTTGAGCTGAGAGGGAGAACGCGCCCGACGATCACCTTTTGGCCGGAGTCGCGCTGGAAGTTTCATATTTACGAACGCAGACGAATCGAAAATGAATTGGTGAGGAATGCTTGACTTTATTTATTATTGTTATTAGTTTTTTTTGTGTGTGAGGAGTAGTAAATGTTTTGGATTAAAAGCGATTAAAGTGGATTTATCCCCAGTTGAAACGAGTAATTCAGGGACTGAAAATAATAGTATTTATACTTTTTTTTTTTGCATATACAGCCGTGTGTACCTTTCATAATGCTAATGTTTTTTATTGTTGGTGTAAGCATTCCTCAGTTCGATAGTTTGATGGGTTCTCTATAACAGGGTGACGGGTTTTTGGTCTTTGTTCATTATGACGAGGTTCCGAGGCATAGAGACAATGTTGAAATTACTTTTACCCCTACTTTAGAGAAAAAAAAAAAAAAAAAAAAAAACACGTATGTCCATATATGAAAATGATATTCCTTATAAGCACAAATTACACACACGCACGCTTACGTACGTACGGTATATCTATGCATGTAAGCAGTGTGTATGTCGATATGCAGAGACTTGTACCTCTACATCAACCGGGGAAACACTCTTGCACTCGCTATAGACACCATTCGTTTTGAATTTGCTTGGGAACTGATATTGGAGGACCTCTTAGTTGTGAATTTAAAGGCTGGTATATTTGATTTTTTTCTTTCGTTCTTTCTTTTTTGTGTGTGTATAGGAGGTTGTTTTACAGGATTATCCGTATTGTGTTTTTGTGCATGTTCTATTATTTGTCTGCAGGTAATCTATTTATAAGCGACGGAGGAAATATGATATATCGTCTTACAGAGAAGTACCTTTATAACGACCAATGCTGATGTCATTCTCACGAGAAATTTGAGATTATTTTGATATAAGATTTGAATTAATAAAAAAAAAAAAATCATCGTCCCACTTCCACGCACCATACTTGCTGCTCCCCCCCCCCCCCCCCCCTCTGATGGGTAGATGGACCGCTGATCAGCTGACATTTACCAGTAGATTTGCTGCGTCCTCCTTATATCACGGGTAGAATGGTGAAGATGTTAGATATATATTGCTGTGACAGCGGATGGCAGGCGAATAAAAATGAAAGGTCGGTGTATATGAATAAAGTTTTTAAAAGCTTTTATTTGTTTATTTTTTAATCTATTTTCTTTTTCTTTTTTTTTTCTTCCTTCGCGTCCGCTGCGATTAGGTTGAACCACATGTTGCAAGAAGGGTTTAATGAGCAGCTTGGGGTCCGGACTTAATGAATGATTAGCTGGCATTATCCTTTTTAATCAGTGAATGGAATGCCGGCCTGTGAGTGAACCGGCCGAAGGTATGAATGGAAAAAGGCGCTTGTCGTGTGGATTTCAGTTAGGTTAGGAGTTTTGTTTTCCTTTTTGAGACTTAGGAGCACGTGATGAGATTCGATAATGTTTTTTTTTCCTTTTTTATACAGCCGACGAGAATTTTAACTGATGCGCATGATTGATTGTTGAAACTTGGGCGACTCGTGGCGGAGAAAAAGAGCAAACCGATTGAATGATGTGAAGAAAAATGCCTTAAACATTATCCGATGTCTGAATCCGGCATCACTGAGTCACGGGAAGATCAAGCGGAAGTAACGGTTATCTTTTAACATAAGGAGAGGCTTATTTTTCTTCTCATTACATTGGCATTATTGTTTATAAGCCGAAGGGAAATGAAGGGCGTGCTGTATAACTGTACGCAATACACGTTTACAAGTTATGCTATTCTAGTATTAGATATTAGAATACAACGAATCCTTCGAAATGATCTGGTTCAATTACGAAGGGTCAAGAACCGAAAAAAAAAATTCCACTGCAGAAGCGAGTAGAAGTCGACAGGGACGCGTTTGGTTGTGTCTTTTTTAACTTCGGTTCTTCCCTCTTCAGGCGACGTCTAAATCCACGCCTCTTGCAGTGTCCAATTGCAATCAGAAGCGAAACACCTAACGACGCAGATAACGACACAGAGGACCACCTGACCGTCAGCGTCCCGACAGCCGGAGTGAAGGCGCGAATCAAGGTCGTCGCGAATTCGTCCCGTGGAAAGTTCCCTCGGCTAACCTGGCGCGCGAATCGGCCTCCAATTTTGGCGGGATTCCCTCGGCTGGAGTTTCAGGCGATTGGGGCGGGCCTGCGTCCTTCTCTTGACCTGTTGCACTTCTCTTTCTTTCTTTTTTACTTTTTCCTTTCTTTTATCTTATCTTTTGTGTTCTTTTTTGTTCTCTTTCCTCGGTATTGTGAGGGGAGAGAAAAGGGTTATCGTGCGGAGTGTGTGGCGGGTGGGTAGACCCAGCCGCAGGGGGGGGGGGGAGGGGGAGGTTGAGTGGCCGATTTTTTCTGCTTCTTTTTTTCTTTTCTTTTCTCTCTCTCTCACTCCCGTAACCTCCTTGGCGTCACTCCCAATGCCGTTCTGCCTCTCCTTTCCCTTTCTCTCGGTGTCCCATTTCTGCTGCTTTATCCTCGAGGTCAGTGTCATTTTGCTCTGTCCTCTTTTTTCTCTGTCTTGTCTTTCTCTCTCCGTCTCCTCTTTAATTTTTCCCTTTCTTTCTTTCTCATCTTCATTCCTTCTCTTTCTCTCTCAATCTCTCTTGCTCTCTGTCTCTCTCTCTCTCTCTCTCTCTCTCTCTCTCTCTCTCTCTCTCCCTCTCTCCCTCCCTCTCCCTCTCCTCTCCCTCTCCCTCTCCCTCTCCCTCTCCCCTCCCCCCCCCTCTCTCTCTCTTTCTCTCTTTCTTATGACGCTGTAAAGACTTGATTCAGTGTGCTTGTCAGCCAACCTCAAGTACACGTGTTAACATATCTCTACCTCAGATTTATTGTTATAATTTGTTGCCATACTCGCACGTTGTGGCCTGACTTCTCCATGACATTATGGGAGTCATGACAGGGATTTCTTTAGGGAGGGATAAGGATGATCTATGTCGTTTCATCCTTCTGAGATGCAACCGTTTGTCTCACTAAAAATGTCACAAAGTCAAAAGGCCAGTCTCGACTTGAGATGTTTCAGCCAATCTCACTCATAGATATGTATATTTCTCTCTCTCATACATACATATATACGTACGATAATTGAGAAGAATTATAACTCGAAACTAACTGATAAAAGAAAAAAGATAAAAAAATTACCTACATACATACGACAACTGAGAAGAATTATAACTCGAAACTAACAGATAAAAAAAGAGAAAAAAAAATACATACATGCGACAATTGAGAAGAATTATAACTCGAAACTAACTGATAAAAGAAAAAAAAAAGAAAAAAATTACCTACATACATACGACAATTGAGAAGAGAATTACAACTCGAAACTAACTGATAAAAGAAAAAAAAGAAAAAAATGACGTACATACATATGACAATTGAGAAGAATTATAACTCGAAACTAACTGATAAAAAAAAAAAGAAAAAAAAAAAACCTACATACATACGACAATTGAGAAGAATTATAACTCGAAACTAATGATAAAAGAAAAAAAATTACCTACATACATACGACAATTGAGAAGAATTATAACTCGAAACTAACTGATAAAAAAAGAGAAAAAAATACCTACATTCATACGACAATTGAGAACTATAACTCGAAACTAACTAATAAAAGAAAAAAAGAGAAAAAAATTACATACATACGACAATTGAGAAGAACTATAACTCGAAACTAACTAACTGATAAAAGAGAAAATAAAGAGAAAAAGAATTACACAGGCAGCCGAAGTATATATATAATAAAAGAAGAAAAACCCGCAGCTCGGCCAAGCAACCCGACCGCCAGCTGCTCGCCGTCACGTTCCTGGTCGCAATGTTGACAAAACGCGGGTCTTCGGGACGGTCGCGCGGGACAAACAGGAAGTGGGGAGGGGCGCGAGGAGCCAGTCTCGGCCGCGCG
>NW_020870877.1:501534-511534 GCF_003789085.1 Penaeus vannamei | reverse complement strand
CCTCCCCTCCCCTGGGTTCCATTGCAGGTCCCGAAGCTGACCAGGATCAAAGGTTATACAAGAGCCGCTGTTCACGTATCGAGTCCTGTCGCCTTCTCTCCTTTCCTTCCTCTTGTCTACTCTCTTCTTTACTGTCTCCTTCCCTCTTCCTTCTTCCTCATTTCCCCCTCTTTCCTTCTACATCCTTCTTTCGTTCTTCTTTTTACTTTTCTTCTTTTCTCCTTTCTCTTGCCTTTTCTCGTTGCTTCATTTCTGTTTTTTTCCTTTTTTTCCTTCTCTCCTACTCTTCCTCCTTACGCAAAGATGGAAGTTCCACAGATGTCTGATGACTCTTGAGCCCGACTTCCTTTTCCTTCAATGGTATGTTACGATTTGCCTTTTTTCAAGAGGCAATTTGTACAGTTTAATGAGGGATGGTGAACGGTGTGGTAAGGATATTTTGTGTAATATTTTTTTTAGTGTGAGGTAATTAAGTCATTCTTTTGGAAGAGGGACAATACCTCTCGGTGCGGTTTATGTAATGAATGGCCTGGTGTGTGAGGTGAGGATTGCGATCATCTGCAACGGAGCTGACCTTTCTCTCGCGTGCGATTGTGAGTCCTCTTCCCGAAGGTGATTTCCTCGCTCGCTGTCGCTTTTGTACAGAACGCGGATCGAGTCGATTTGTCGTAATGATTGATTGTCTTTCCTTCCTGCCAATTATTCTCTTCGTTGTGTCAGTGCAGGCATGCCTTGAGTGCGTCTCGGTGTCGTCTGCCTCCCTCTTCTTCCCGCAGCGTCCTCTGATCCCCCCATCCTCGCCCCTCTCCTTCTCCTCCTTTCATTTCGTAATACTGTTTTGCAACCTCCTTCTCGTGCCGTAGCCCCGCCCCCCCTTCCCTTTGAGGCTATGGGTATTCTTGTAGAGAGGGATTAGCGTGTTGTTCGAATGAGGCTTTTGTCAGTTCATCTTCCGTCATCATGGTCCGAGGCGCTGACGTCGCGCGGGGAACAAAGGACGAGTCCGCCGCTCCTTCGCCGTCAGGAACACAGCGCGTATTATTTTCTTTACTCAGGCTGATTTCTTTTGTTTGTTTGTCCCTGAGGTTGCTACTGCTTGGGGCTTGTTTACGTTTTTGGTATGGATGCGATGATCATCAATAGTTTTCTTAGCGGTACTACTGTATTTTGATTTTCTCGATAACAATGATAATGGTGATGATACTATTGATACTGATAAAAATGATAACATGGTATCTTGAAGAAGACTGAGCTTAAATCCGCCATTTGGACAAGAGCGTCGCCTATTTCTCTTGCGGATAGGCCTATCAGCTTGTAATCGCCCTGCAAGCTCACATGCTGATATTGCCACTGCAGATATGTCCTTTGCCTTTGGTGGAACGAGATTGGAAAGCTTGGCAGATGTCTAAATTGGGAAGCCAAGAAATAGACACAACACTTACATAAACAGGAAAATCTAAAAAAAACATCATTTAAACTGGAGAAGATTGGATGAGGATTATTTATAAACAGGAGTCCCTTCTCTTGGGGTCAGCCTTCGAGGTGACGCTTATCCCGAGCCGCCAGCCTACGAGCTCGCTTAGGGACGTTTAGGGAAAGTATTAATGAGGCATGGGTTCGTGGCTCTCTTTCTGACCAGCTGGGATAGAAAAAAGGGACGAACAGGGGGTGTGGCTGGACCTCGTGGAACAGGTAGTCGAAAGCGGAAAGTGGCCGTTGGTCTTGATCGTCTTCAGACGTCTGGAAGGATATGGGTGATGACACTGTGCGATGATATGACCATGAAAATAATGCTGAAATAAATCGCCTGCCTCTCTCTCTCTCTCTCTCTCTCTCTCTCTCTCTCTCTCTCTCTCCTCTCTCTCTTCTCTCTCTCTCTCTCTCTCTCTCTACTCTCTCTTCTCTCTCTCTCTCTCTCTCTCTCTCTCCTCTCTCTCCTCTCTCCTCTCTCTCTCTCATGCATCGAGTAACTTTAGTGTTCCAGCCCTCCTTTCGCCCCGAGCATTCCACGCCGACCCTTCTGTTCAGACTTACTATAGAGAACCACTCGTCCCTATCTTCTCCCTCGATGCTGACAAGCGCCGGAAGCAGCATCCTGTAGGGAACTGCCTGGGGCGCGGCGCCAGACCCATGGGAACGCCAGTCGTCTTTCTCTTCTTCCCGCCGTCGTGTATTGGATGCTATGGTGACGTCATCTTAGTTTCGAGTATTCTGTTGCTAGTAAGGAAGATCAGGTTTGAGAAATTGGTGTGCACTGGAGAAATGCTTTCGTAATTTGGAGGATAATAATGTGTTAGAAATTTGGCTTCTTGGTAGGATGAGATCGCAGTCAGCATGGACGTGATTAGACTGTTGAGATACGCAGCTCGTTTCCGATTTGGAAGCTCATGCAGAAGAAAAATCTTTCTTTTATTTTTTGGGTTTTAGTTTTTTCCTCGCTCGTTTTAAATGTTTGTCGCCCGTGTTGTTGCTCCATTCGGTTTCCTTTTTTTCTTGGAGAGGTTTTTGATTGATTTGATAAAATTCATTTACAGAGCATTGTAAAAAGCCAGGGTAAAAGGATATAGCATCTATCCAAACTGACTATGTTTATATTTATGTAAAGGGATGTTAATCAAATATTAGTTCTACAAAACCTGAAAGGCTAAGTAATTATGCTTATACTATTCTCATATCATCTAGTTAGTAAAAAAAGACTTTTATATCCCTAATCATATCGAAGTCAAGGCCATATCTATAATAAAATTAATATAATTAATAAGTGCTGGCCTCTTGACAGGGCTTTATGATCTATAGGATGCTGTTTTTGAGCAACAAAGTAACGTGGTAAAATTATGCGACTTGGGCGCCTTGCACTTTTTGCAGGGTGATACGTAACCGGATTTGCCTCTAAAGCTGCATCCTGTACATTATGTATAGTTTAGTGATATCCTATGTGTAGCCTGGTTAGTGTATCCTGCCGTCTCCGAGACAGTCCATTATAGACTCTATGGTTTGTCCATGTCAGTGAACAATACTTTCATAATACCAAAGGGACCGTGTCCAATATTCTTCATTTTTTTTCGGTATTCCTAACCTGGCCCTCGTGATCTCGAAAACAACTGAAATCGCGTGAGGCATTAATCCCTCTCGCTCTCTCCTTTATATATATATGTATGTGTGCGCGCGTGTATGTGTGTGTAAAAAATTATATATATGCAATTCATATCCCTATTTTTATGAGTTTAAAGCAGCGGAAGTGATCGAAACTTCGCACAACGGATTGTAACTGATTTCGCCGCGTGTCGTTGGGGGAGGGAGGAACGCAACTTTGTGGCCGCTTTTGCTTCATGCGTTTCCGTTACGAGCGCAACTCAGTGATGCTATCATTGTTTTTGTTGTTATTTTCTCGAGCATTAGTGTATCTGTTTTACTACTGCAACTACTACAACTGGTATCACAACGATAACTACTATTACTGCTATTACTACTATTACTATTGCAATTAATATTACTACTGTTACGGTATTATTTTTATTGGTATTACTTATTATTGTATAAGTATTACTTGGCGTTATCATCTATCTTCCTCTTGTGATCAATCGTTTTTATCCCCACCTTGGAAGTTGCTATTTTAGAAGGTGCCGCAGCGCAGGTGTGTGTGTGAGGCTGCGAGGGTGACGTAAGGCTTTGCGTATATTGTATTCATGCTTCCCCCTCTGTGCTGGGACAGTGAGAAGCCGTGGGCCTGCATCACACATTTATGGATGTATTTTTATATAACTCCTTGTGCCGTTGTGTAGAATGATAACTTGAATAGCGCAAGATGTCGTGCAAGTGAGAAGAACTGCAAGAGTGGAATTGTTTTTATCATAATGATAAAGTTCATTAGGCATTTGTTTGAGTCTGGAAACGAACCGAGTGGGGTGACCGGCACGGGCGTGACGCGGCCGAGCGGTGCCCAGAATATCAATTACTGCTGTTATACAATTTCCTCGGCGAGGGATGTAGGTGGAAGACGAGGGGGAGGAGGGGGTGGAGGGGGTGGAGGGGGTGGAGTCAGGACCAGGTTGAGGGTTGGTTGCTGATGGTAAGGCGCGGGGAGCACCTGTTGGTCAGTTCCTGCTGTTCCCCGGTGGCGGTAAGGCGTCCCTGCGGCAGCGATCGCGCGGAGGGGGGGGGGGGGGGGGTGGCTGTGACGGCGGGAGGGGCTCCTGGGAGGTCCTTGGGGCTCAGGCTCGGGAGGCAAAGGATCTCGTAAGAAGTTAAGATGAGAGTTCGCGGTGGGGGAAATGGAACTGCAGGAGAAGAGGGCGGCCTTTCTGTTGCATGGCGGGTTACTTGGATAGCGTGCATTGCAACGGGGCTTACGAAAGCACCGGATCGTGAGCAGCTGAAAATGCGACTGTGTGGCGCGGGTTGCATCCCGGGCGCTGTTTGGAGGGCGCGGGTCAGGCCACGTTGCTTTGTCTGCTTCGGGTGCGTCCAGCCCTTACATAAGCAAATGCTAGGCTTATGCAACGGAGGTTCGGATCCGTTTTCCGTGCAGTGAGTTGTCGTGCAGTCGGATAAGAAGAGCTTTCTTCATAAGAGCATTTCGGTTTATGTTCTTGTATATTTATTGAGGTCCAAACTCGGATTATTTTTTGCGAAATTGATGTTTTCGTGTTCTAAATGTCCTGATTGGCAACTTTTGCGGGAAATCGTTTCCAGTGAGCAGAAATTGTAGTTTTGGGTTTCGCGATGCAGCAGGGATTCTGAACCCATTCAGTGGGATTTGTTTAGCGGAAGAATATCATTTATCAGGATATAAACAAAGGAAATGTTTATGTATGTATATGAGGGAAGATGCTACAGCAAATTTATGTAAGCATTATTTCTCCCGACTTATTACGAAAATGTCAGACCGAACGTGCAGATGTGAGACGAAGTTTGCCTAGAAAAAGTATGTGCAGTTTCATCATTGCAGAAATTTTTACGTGTCGATAAGCCATTCCCCACAATCCTAAGGTTGACATTGACTT
This sequence comes from Penaeus vannamei, assembly GCF_003789085.1. Lineage (NCBI taxonomy): Eukaryota > Metazoa > Arthropoda > Malacostraca > Decapoda > Penaeidae > Penaeus > Penaeus vannamei. Next base: position 506,531 of record NW_020870877.1, on the reverse strand, counting down.
TAAAATGTAAAAAATACAGAATTGAGAAAATTCGAGTAGAAATGCGTTAGCGGAAAAAACAGCTGGCTTTGAGAGGAGATCCCTTGACGCCGCGGAGTTTGCCGGACGACGGTGTAGCGTGGAGGGTGAATGCTATAAAACGATAATGACGGAATTAAAGAGAATAATAAAAAGTAGACGCTGAATCCGAGAGGTTTCAGGTCGAACGCGATGATGCCTCAGCAGCCGGTAAATCGCAACTGGAAACTCGGAGTCGTTAAAGTAGGTTTGGTGCGGGTAGGCCTATCCATTATGAAATTATTCTGTGATAGAAGTCTAGGTGAATTGGTGACGACGCTCGAGACGTTACGGACTTAGTTTTTTTCTTTTTCTTTTTTTTCTTCTCGTGGGCGTTTATTTCGAACGTGTGTGTTTGCGTGTTTATTGTTTGTGGGAAGATGACCCGCTGGAGGTCGCGAAGGAACGCCAACTCGGTGTTCTGCGACGCGTTCGGAAGCCGTGCAGTTCGGGCTCCGGTTCTGCCTTCGATTCCTCTGTCAGAATCGTCTTCGGCTGCATGGGGTTGGCGCGCGACGGAGTTATTTACACGCATCTTGTAGTTCACTTTTGAGGGGTTTTCGGAGCGCCTGTCTTTACGTTTGATTAATCGTAGTTCAAGGTCAGATTGGAATTGAAGACCGCCTTTCGCCCGGAAAATGTTTGACGTCACGGCTTGGAAGCTGACTGAGGTGTTATATAAGCCAGAGTCGGCTCCGTGCGATCGGCCATTCACCGACAGAAAAACGATCTCATACAACTACTCTTCTATTACGACTGGCGATCGGGCAAGCGATCCTGGTCCGCCGCCAATTAGCCAATCAGGATAATGGGTCCAGAAGTCAGGAGGGCGATTGGGGAGCGCGGGTCCGCAGGTGGCGGCAACCCGAAACCCTTCTTCGGGAGGCGCCGATCTGGGCCTCTGACGCCGCCGCCTCTCGCGCGAGGCTTCTGCTTTGGGTCTTCCGTTGCTTGCATTCGGCGTTGTTTATCTCTCTTTCTCTGTCTCTGTCTCTGTCTCTGTCTCTGTCTCTGTCTCTCTCTCTCTGTCTCTCTCTCTCTCTCTCTCTCTGTCTCTCTCTCTCTCTCTCTCTCTCTCTCTCTCTCTCTCTCTCTCTCTCTCTCTCTCTCTCTCTCTCTCTCTCTCTCTCTCTTCTCTCTCTCTCTCTCTCTCTCTCTCTCTCATTAACTAGATGCTGCATACATAAAGTGGTCAATAAGAAAAGACTAATAAGCGTCGACATTACTATTGAACTTTACATCCGAACATCGTTGCAGCAATAATCTATAATATACAGTGAATATATCTCCCTTCCCTCTCCCTCTCGCTCCCTTCATCCCTCCTACCCTCCCTATCTCCCTTCCTCCCTCCTCCTCCTCTCCCTTCTACCCTTCCTACCTCCCCTCCCTATTTCCTCATTATCCCCTCCGTCCCATTCTTTGTCCCTCCCTTTCTCCCTCCTTCCCTCCATATCTATCTATCTATCTCTCCTACCCTCCCTATCTCTTTCTCCCTCCCTCCTTCCCTACCTACCCCCATCCCCATCGCTCTCCCTTCCCTTTCCCTCCTCCCTCCCTCCCTCCCTCCCTTCCCTCCCTCCTCCCTTCCTACTACCTCCCATACCCCATCGCTCTCCCTTCCACCCTCCTCCTTCCTCCCTCCCCCTTCCCTCCCTCCCTTCCTCCTCGCTTTCCACCTTTCTTTTCTTTCTTTTCTCTGCCTCTGCTTTGGAATGCGCGGGCGACTTTATTGAGCGCCGATTCGAGTGCAGACGGAGATGGTTCGCGCGCTCCGGCCGGACCTTCTTCCCGCCACGACTCCCGCGCGCGCTTCCCGGAATGGTCGGCGTCGGATTTTGTAATTGATTTATGTATTTATTTATTTATAACTTGTTGTTCTTATTGTTATTATATTATTATTGTTGTTGTTTGTTGTTGGTATCGTTATCGTTATTTGATGTGTTGGTTTTCTTGTTTGTTTGTTTTTTTCGTTCTCATTTCATTCGGATATTTATTTAGTTCGTTGCGAGATAGAATTTAAAGATTCGAAAGCGAGATAAGGACGAGTCGAAGAGCCAACACTCGCAAAGCCTCAGGTAAAAGCGTTGTAAATGATAATAAAAACATTGTAGAAGACATTGTATAGCGCCTAATAATGATCGTTGGGGTTATATCAGAACCCGCTGCGTCAGCACCTCAAGCCCGAATGGACAACCCCAGCAAGTCAGTGCAGAAGTGTCAGTCATTTCTTTCGATTTGTGTTGTCATATCAACAACGGGGAGTCTAAGTCCAGCGGAACACCAAGGGAAGAAAATAACGGATATTGATGTTTGAAGGTCCTCGGGCACGGTTTCAAACAGATTCTAGGAACAAGGTGCAAGGCATGGCGTCCGTGAGCAAGAGGGATTTATCAGCTGCAGTTTGATCGCTGTTTGGTCCGTTCTATTTCCTTGCTGACTGGCGTGACGAGTAAGACGGTCTAGCTGCTTGTAGTCGGACTAGTATATAGGCCTAGAAAATGTGATGTTGATGTTTATTATTATCTCCAAGAGCTTCGAGAATGTGGATCTTCCAAAAGGTCTTTTTTATTCAAATGATGGTCGAGTGAGACTAATTGGCTGGCACGCGATGCTGGGTCTGTAGCCCAGTCGGCGTAGATCTCTTGCCTTCATGAAGAGAAATCTGAGGTTGTCTTAGAGGGACGGTCGCCCAGTCCATGTCAATGTGTCATGTTTAGAAGAACATTCATTTTGTATTCAACTGCATAATGGCCATGTCTGTGTATCGAAGGAAATGATTTCCTCTCCTCGCTGCTTGTAAATGAGATCGTTTGATTTATAATTCCTGATGACGTCCACAGTAAGGTAAATGCGAAAACGAGTTTATCTTCTGAAACATCGAACGGCAAGTAAACACCGAAGGGCTGTGCGATGCAGCGCGATGTGCATTCAGTTTCTTTGGACTCGATTGATCCCCGGCGCAGACGCCTCCATTCACGGGCCAACCAATGTCACCTCAGTTTAATTCTGTCCTCATTTGCCGGCCTCGCGGGGTCAAGTTTGATGATTCTGATGCATGGTCGTAGCATTATGTGCTATTATACTATAAATTACTAGATGCTAAGTGGCCTGAAAGACTGAGATGTAATAGACAAGCAATTGTTAAAAAGCTTATCAGCAAGTGATACTAGGCCGGGCGGCTCCCTAGAGTTTTTGCTCTTGTTCGTACTAACTTATACAAGTGTCTGCTTTTACATAAACACGTGCACGCATGTACTCAAGCACTTATTTACGGGCGCGCAAGCACACACGCACACGCACACACACACACACACACACACACACACACACACACACACACACACACACACACACACACACACACACACACACACACACACACACACACACACACACACACACACACACACACACACACACACACACACACACACACACACACACACACACACACACACACACACACACACACACACACACACACACACACACACACACACACACACACACACACACACACACACACACACACACCACACACACACACACACACACACACACACACACACAACACACACACACACACACACACACACACACACACACACACACACACACACACACACACACACACACACACACACACACACACACACACACACACACACACACACACACACACACACACACACACACACACACACACACACACACACACACACACACACACACACACACACACACACACACACACACACACACACACACACACACACACACACACACACACACACACACACACACACACACACACACACACACACACACACACACACACACACACACACACACACACACACACACACACACACACACACACACACACACACACACACACACACACACACACACACACACACACACACACACACACACACACACACACACACACACACACACACACACCACACACACACACACACACACACACACACACACACACACACACAACACACACACACACACACACACACACACACACACACACACACACACACACACACACACACACACACACACACACACACACACACACACACACACACACACACACACACACACACACACACACACACACACACACACACACACACACACACACACACACACACACACACACACACACACACATCACACACACACACACACACACACACACACACACACACACACACAACACACATGACCCAATCGATTTGGAATTCCCGCTCTATGCACTGCGTACTTTTAGATCCAAGCGAATACGCAGAAGTCGCCATGAAACGGATGGTACCGTGACGGCCGATAATTTACCGGCTGCACGATTCAGTCGGGAACCGGCAATTTTGTGCAGCTTTGTCCCAGTTTGTGGCCCTTGAAATGGGAGGGGCGGGGGGGGGGTACCAGAAGGAGGAGACGATCTGGTACTCTGTGTACTGACTGCAGTTGCGAGATACAGACAGACAGACGGGCGAACAAGCAAGCAAGCAAGCATAAAGAAGGGTTTGGGAAGTAGATCAGGATTGTTGTTCATAATGGCGGGGAACACCGAGACAGGGATTCCTAGAGTCCTTTTGTTGAGGGCAGGATGGCGGGGGGAGGGGGGGGGCGCCGTCACAGCCATACTAAATCGTACGAGCACCACAGGAAGCATTAGGGCGTCGCAGGTGAAATAGTCTGTGGAATAAGCCAGAATAGTGTCCAGTGGATCCCCGGAAGGACAGCGGTGGTGTCGTGCGATCACCAGCGTGCGCCGAGCAGACGAAAATGGAGTCGTCTGTGGATCTCACCAAGGAAACCAGGTAAGACGGCTGCGGTGGATCTGTATCTGTGCTTAGACTTTCAGGTGTTTATGCGAGGGAAGCTTTGATTTATCTGGAAGGAATTCGGAGCGCTGGCAG
>NW_020870877.1:491534-496534 GCF_003789085.1 Penaeus vannamei | reverse complement strand
GTAAGGCGACGAAGAAAAGTGATGCAATATAGATGTTTGAAGTGTATGAAAGTATCCTCTGGAATCCTCCAACCCGTTCTTTTCGCATGTGGAAAACAAAGCAGATTTTCTATGAATGCATGTATCACAAACTTTCATGTATCACAAACTTTCTATCATTCAGATTCAGGAATTTGTGTTTTGTCCACACGTTAGAATTTGCCGAGTCATGACACGGATGTCAAAAATGGCTGATAGGAAAATAGAAGTTTTGCTTGAAGATCAATACGCTATGACACCAAGTGAGCTAAGCTAACCTTGGGAGGGACTGCTAGCTAAAAAAATGAGAGAGAAATGGAGGGAAGGAGGAGGAAAGGCGGCTGCCTCGCAATGTCATTCGTGAGGGAGGGAGGGAGGGGAGGAGAGGAAGGGAACGGAGGAGAGAGAGAGAGAGAGAAAGGGAGGAAAGTAGAGAATGGAGAGATAGATAGAAAGAGAGGAAAGGGGAGGGAGAGAGAGAGAGAGAGCCCACGTGTGTAGTTTTGTGATTCCGTGAGCAGATTTTAAACAAACTCATTCTAGGAAATGAAATGAACACAAACAAGACTAGGAAAAGTCTTCGTCTTTCATAATCCTCTGCACTTGGGAACCGCTGTAAGTACTCGCAGACGAGGCTTTACGTGAAACTCGGGACTTCGTATTGCAAGAATCCATTGAATTCTTGATTGGGATAAGTAACAGACATCCTAGCGTTTGTTCTTCTCCTTCTTTCTTTCTTTGTTTATTTCTGGTTCACGGTATCCTTACTCCTGATTGGAGCGAAGGAGCTAGAGGTATGGGGGACGTATAGGCTCCCGTTTCTGAGGCAGCCTTTTGCTTTTTGTTGAATATAGAGGTTGGGATTGCAAGGTCGTGGGATGGAAATCTACCAGGATATGGCGCACGAGGAATGCCAAACGTTTTCTTTTTCTTTTCTTAGAAAATTGGTTTCCAGGAATAGTTATATTTATTCTGTAGCAGACAATAAAGAAATGAAGATATGGAGAGAGAGAGAGGAGAGGGGGGGGAGAGAGAGAGAGAGGAGAGAGAGAGAGAGAGAGAGAGAGAGAGAGAGAGAGAGAGAGAGAGAGAGAGGAGAGAAGAGAGAGAGAGAGAGGAGAGAGAAGAGAGAGAAGAGAGAGAGAGAGAGAGAGAGAGAGAGAGAGAGAGAGAGAGGGGGGGGAGAGAGGAGAGAGAGAGAGAGAGAGAGAGAGAGAGAGAGAGAAGAGAGAGAGAGAGAGAGAGAGAGAGAGAGAGAGAGAGAGAGAGAGAGAGAGAGAGAGATTTAGATATTCGCTTCCCTTCTGCTATCACTGTTAGTCTTGCTCTCTGGTGATAACACTTGTCCCACAAATACTTCACGTGTTTTTTTTCCTTTTTTGTCTCTTGTTCACTAAGCATGACTTGACAACTTACCCCCTGTGTTGGCAAGCTGGCCATCCATTCGCAATGCCGGTCGAATACTTACGGAATGCTCGTCTTATCATTTTCTGGATTATGAAATCGACAATTCATGTTTAAAGACAGAATGCAAGGATTTTAATATATCTTAATTGGATATCAACTCGCGTCATTTTTTTCGTCATGTTATTGTAACCTTGCCTGGCTACTGCCTTGCTTCGGCCCGAGTGAAATTATTGAAGGAAAGCTGTTTAGCGTTTGAATAATTCACGGACGACCAACAGCTCGTGTTGTCCGGGTCGTGAGGTCGCCGCCTGCCTCCTCCTCAGCCACGAACTCGCGATCACGTATTCAGGTAGTTCATCTCGAGAAGAATTTGGCGTTGATGCATGCGATGGCGATGAGAACCTGATGAGAAAGTCAACGGCGGAGACCAGGGCTGCAGCTGCAGTGATTGGCTTGTGTGGAGTGAGCACGCGTAAGGTGATACGAAGTGTGCGTATATATATATATATATATAATATATATATATATATATATATATATATATATATATATATATATATATATATATATATATATATATATCATACATACATATATATATATATATATATATATATATATATATATATATATATATATATATATATATATATATATATTATATGCGATATATATGTATATATACATACATATATACTCTCTTGTGTATATATATGTATATATATGCAATGTATAGATGTATATATACATATGCGTATATATGCATACATATACATACATATATATATATATATATATATATATATATATATATATATATATATATATATATATACACATATATACATATATACGTATGTACATATATACATACATATATACATACATACATACATACATATATATATATATATGTATGTATATGTATATATATATATATATATATATATTATATATATATATATATATGTGTGTGTGTGTGTGTGTGTGTGTGTGTGTGTGGTGTGTGTGTGTGTGTGTAAAACCGTGTATCCATATGTGTGTGTGTGTGTGTGTGTATACATACGTGCCTGTATACATACATGGATGTGTATATATATATACTGCACAGTAGCCTTTACATTACGTATGGATATATTGATAAAAACACTCCCATAGATTTCCAAACGGAGTTCAACGAATGAATTGATCCCACTTCGACCTCCCTGTTCTGGTCCCAAATTGCAATCCGCTGCTTGCTTTGTGCTGACGGAGCGAGCGCAATGCCGTTTGTTGACAGGTTCGTTGTAGGCACTTTCCGTTGAATCCGTCAGCATTATGCTTTGCCATTGCTACGAACGGCAGGCATTGTTCCGGAGAGAGAAGGGGGATATGATGTTCTTCGATAAGTGTTGGGGACTTTCGCCATTCTCGCTTCTGAGTAGAGAAAACGTTTTATTGCGCGCGGGATTCTGGCTCAGGCTGTTGCAGTTTTCCTCGACGGTTTGGCTGTGAAAGGTGTTGATTGATTATTCAAACAGCTAAGGTCATTGTGAAAGGTGTTGATTGATTATTCAGAATCATCTGTCGCGCCAACAGCTAAGGTCATCGTGAAAGGTGTTGTGGCAGTACAAGGCCTGGAACCCAGGGAGAGCCTGCTTCTCTTTTACGTGGAGGTGAAGGCAGGTTGTGGGTCTTAAGGGCTGTACTTTTTCACTTTTTCGCCATAGCAGCATATGTGTCACTTGCGGAGGTCATGTTTTGTTGGGTTGTTTTCGTTCACTGCTGTACATTAAAGCATATATTGGCTACCCTTTTTGCCTCATTTTATAACGCAGACAGTCGAGAGCTTGTGAATGTTTTTGCGAAAGCTGTCGCGGCGTTTTCAGCCAAATAACTATTTAGGAGCGAGGAGAGATATATTGCCTCCCTTGGTATCGTGCGTGTTGGCATCTTTGTAAGATAAACATTATTATATAATACGTGTTCATCTTATTTTAACAACTTCACATATACTTCGCACAACACTAAATCCATATTGAGTCTAGATTATTCAATTTGGGCGAAAGAAAAACAGTGCCCGTGGAACAGATTTTAGGATGGAGCAACAGTACAAAAACAGGAGCGAAGCAAAGAAAACCAGCAAAGGCAATAACAGAACGAGTGTTGTATTACAAACGAAAGAAATATGAGGCGACGAATAAACAAGAAGCACAAAAAAAAAAGCAGAGAAGCGGACAGTCCAGAGCTGAGTTGGCAACCCCGGCCGAGTCAGCATCCCCCAAGGCGCTCGCTCTCAGCTGGTCGCCTCCTCCTTCCCCTCTCGGCGTGGTCTTCGTCTGCTGTTTCTTTTCGGTCTGTCTCTTATGCTTCGTCATCTAGCTCGTCTTCTTTTTTCTATTTTTTCATTTTGTTGTTCTTCCTATGCTTGTGATTATTATGTTTGCTGTGTTTGTATGTTTATTTCATCGTCATCATCATCATTATTATTATTATTATTATTACCATCATCATTATTACCATTACTGCCATTATTATTGTTAATGTTATTACTATCGTCATCATCAGTCATGATTATTTTTGCTGTATTTCTTATTGTTATAATAATGGTGCTTATTATTGTTGTTTTTATGACTATTGCTATTCTCATCTTGTTCTTGGCCCTGTTATTTTCCTTCTCATTATTAACATTACTCTGCCTCCTCCTCTTTATCTTCTTAGTCGCGTTCTATCTCATTCTCTTCATTTTAGAGTGTTATAGAAACTTCAAATCGAATTGCAATCACTAAACATAAATCCAGCGATATTTTTTTGAAGTTGATGGCGAGAGCAGTCGTTTAAGATTAGTCGGCGTAGATGCTCAGTTAAAAAATCGTAAAGTTGACGTAAAATAAAGAATGATAAATTGTTCCGTGAGGAGTGTGGGTTTTATGAGGGTGCAGGGGTGGGGGGGGGGGGGAAGGGGGATTGATATGGGGGGAGGAGGAGAAGAGGGAAAGGGGAGGCAAGGAGAAGTAAGGAGATAGGGAGGAGGGGAAAAGGGGAGGAAGAGAAGAATAGGAGAGGCAAGAATGAAGGGAAGAATAGGAGAGGTGAGGGAGGAGGAAGAAAGAACAGGAGAGACAAGGAAGAGGGGAATGGGAGACACGAGGAGGAAGAAAAGAATAGAAGAGACAGGGATGAGGGGAAGAATAAGAGAGATGAGGAAGAGAAGAGGAGAGAGAATAAAGGGGAAGAAAATGAGGAGGAAGAGAAAATGTGGGAGATAGAATGGGGAGAATAATAGGAGAGATAAGAATGAGGAGAATAATAGGAGAGATAAGAATGAGGAGAATGAGGAGAGACAAGAATGAGGAGAATATAGGAGAGACGAGGGAGAATAATAGGAGAGACAGAGTGTGAGGGGAAGAATAGGAGATAAGAATGAGGAGAATAATAGGAGAGACAAGAGCGTGAGGGGAGGAACAGGAGAGATATGGAAGAGGGGAGTCGTTCCCGACTTCCCTCGCCGCCGATGTCGGTCACGAAGGCCCTGGGGGAAGGGAGGGGGGAGGGGGAGGAGAGGGAGGGGAGAAGGGGGGGGAGGCAGCGTGTGA
>NW_020870877.1:471534-474034 GCF_003789085.1 Penaeus vannamei | reverse complement strand
TTTTTCATTTCAGGGTGGCATCTACTTTTTCCAACTAATCGACTATTATGCTGCAGCTGTATCTCTTATGTACTTGGCCTTCTTCGAAGTAATTGGTGTGGTTTGGGTGTACGGGGCTGGCAGATTGTCCAGAAATCTTCGGGAAATGACTGGAAAACAACCTTCACTCTATTTCCGCTTCTGTTGGTATGCTGCAGCTCCAGTGTTAATATTTGTAAGTTGGTATTCATATTATCATTTTATACTCTCAGCTCGATCATAAGCTAATGGCTAATAGATGGACTGATTTTATTATATATTACATGGCTTAAGAAATTATGAAATTAATGATACAAGAAGACCCATAACTTTTATAACTTTTATATTCTACTGGTTACTTAATTTTATTATGCAATTGGTTCATCATTGCTTACCTCACAGGCAATCTGGATATTCTCAATTGTGGACTACAAGGAACCAACATACAATAAAGGGGAGTACAAGTATCCAGGGTGGGCAATTGGCATAGGATGGATAATTGCTTCATGTTCCATTCTGCCAATTCCCATTTTTGCTGTGATTGCAGTTATTAAAGCCAAAGGATCTAATATCTGGGAGGTGAGTAAATCAGATTTATCTTTTTGCATATTTCATGTTCTACTGAAACTAGCTATTCTATTTATAATAGATTTTAGATTAGATTTGCTATAATTGCTTTTATTATATTTGTTTTTATTAGATTTGATAAAGACAGCAGAAGTGCAAAGTGCGGATGCTGCCCATTTCCTTAATTATTATATCTCATGACTGACTTTTTGTTTTTGTTTTTGTTTTTTTACCCAGAAAATGCGGAATTCAATTCGTTCTCAAATTGAGGAGTGCCCTTGTTGTGGGCGCACCACCAACTGCTTGGAAGAAGCTCACAATGCTGGAGAGGAATACACGGACCGTCAGGTGAAGCTGGTGGTATACAACCCTCCTATGGCCAATGGGGATGCTAAGGCTGTCCAGGCTACTGCAGAGAAGGGAGAAGAAAGTGAAAGCAAGAAGGAAAAGGATGTTGCATGAAAAAAATCCCAATTGCTGTTCTTTGCCTCATAATATGCTGATGACTCAATATACTTATACTATTGGGACCAAGAATGTTTATCCTAAGTGGGCAGAGCCCACTTAAAGTGCCTTTTATGAGTGTTTTTATTAATCTTGTATAATCAGATTTTCAGATTGATGCAAAAAGATATCAGCCCATGCTATATAAGATCTCCTTTAGTGTTGTAATCTTTTAGAAAGAGATAAGATTTTTTATTATCGGATGACGATGTATTCTTGCAACATTTTTCAGTCTTTCTGAACAAGAGGGTTAATGATAACCATGAGGGCAAATCTAGTATTCAAATAGTAATTGGAAGTATTTATTAAAGTTTACTTCAATGCATTTCAAAGTATTAATGAAAAGTATTAATGCATTTCCCATAAACACAAAATAATTATGAGGCAGCTTCTTGGTGTGATTTTCATTCCTGGTTAAAATGTTTATATTTATACACAAAGCACAAACTCACATTTTAGAATTGCATTAAAGAAGAATATATTATTTGTCCAGTGACATATGTGTGTAATATCCTGTTTGTTTTTATCCATTTACCTTGGGAAGGTAATTTTTATTTAATCTCCCTTGAAGGGGGTCTTTAGAAAAGATTATATTCTTATTTTCACAGAGAAAGTGGAGCATTTTATATTTTCTCTAAATGCATCAATGACACAAGTATTTATTTTACACATATAGTTTGGGCGGCATTTTGCTCAGCCAAATTATTTACTAAGCTAATGAATGATAATACCTATCCTGTATGTCTAAAGACAGGTTGTTAAGGAATTTTCTCATTTTAAGAAATTATTATTTACACAAAACAGAATTTAAACAGATGTCATTATTTAAAGAAAAGTTTTAGGAACTCGTAATTTCTCTCTTTTCTGTTATTGATTCATGACTTTAGAGATAACTCTTCCGCTATCAGGAGGAACATATTTTTGATTTATGTAAGACTGTAGACCGTTGCTGAGATGAATGGTATTATTTATTTTTGGCACTTGAATCTACAGTTTATTAGTGGATATGGTAATACCACATACTATGTTGTGAAATAAAAAAACAATTTGATAAATGCAGTATTGTTGACATTTGAAGAGAAATTTGCTGAGGTTCAGGCAGAATGTAATCAAAGTCTTTTTAGCAATCTGTAAATACTCAAAAAAATATATGCATGAGGAATATTCAAATATATTTTAAAGTTATTGTGATTATAAGATCAATTTTTCTTTCATCTCACCTCTCTTTTCTGTGTTGATTTTTTTTTATCATGAAGAAAGAATGAGCTGTATATGTCTCTTTATAAAATTTTATAGTCAAGTGCTGTATATCACATAATTGTAAATTAACAGACCTTTAAAAATACAATGTAAATACAGGATACACTGGTGATTTGTTGAAATTAGTTAATTTCCATAATTAATCACTTGG
>NW_020870877.1:463212-471155 GCF_003789085.1 Penaeus vannamei | reverse complement strand
TATTATTGTCGTCTGACTTTCTTTCAACCCAAAGTAATATTTTTTCTGTTTGTTTGTGTACGTGGTGAGCGTGTGTTTATGTGTAATAAAAAACATTACAACAGGACTAAACAACACTCCCAAAACGCCATACCCATAAGTAAAGAATCCAGTCATTCTTAGACATTGTGGCCCCCCCAATCCTTTGCCTGTTGTTGTTGTGGCGGGTGGGGGTGGGTGTTGTTGGAGACAGGGACTGAGATCCAATGTGGGGATCTCCCTTGCCTTGGGCCTCAGCCCCCAACTCAACTAATTTTGCGTCGTCTTTTCTCCCTCCAGCTCTTTCATTTCCGTTCCTTCTCCAACCCCTTCTACTATCTACTTCCTAAGGTTTACCAGCTGTGCTGAAAGGATGAAAGGCTGACTTTGTGCCTTTTCTGAACTGCCTGAGGGAACCATGGACACGCCATTCCCCTGTTTTGTTGTTTAGCCCTTACCCCTCAAGGGGACACTGAGGGGTGGACTGTGTATTTCCCCAACATAGCCAAGGCTTCCCATGGCCAGTATTGAAGATGTAATACTATTGAACAGTATTGAAGATGTAATATTTGAGGCAATGAGGCTTGCCCCTTCATCAAATAGCCCTAGCAATTCAAACTCTCCCGGCTCCCTGACCCCAGGCTCTCCTTTGACCACGACTCTGAACACTACAACTACTACCAACTCCTCAATGCCTACTAGTGTATTACCCACCCACGTCGAGACTCCTACTCTCCCAACTTCCTCAACTTCATCTCTACCCCCACAAACTTCATCAATCACATCATCCCTTATTACTACCATACAACCTTATTCTTCATCTCTCCGTAATACTAACCTTCTCAATAACCACCCCCAACTCTACAAATATTTTAACCTCTATTTACCCCAGCCAAATGGGGCCGATTTTTCGTGATCCCCCCTACAGCTCCTTACTCAGGCAACACTCCTCTTTCAACAATATCTCCAAAAGCAAGTAGGGAGAGCCCTTCCGTACCCGACCCGATCGTTCCCGTCTCGTTACAGTTACATCTGAAACTGAAGCTACAGCATTATCAAATCCAACTGATCTCTCTGGCAACCCCATTCCTGCAGAACCTCATCCAACTCTTAATGCTTGTACCGGAACTGTGTCTATCTCTCCAGCAAGCTGCCCTATGGATATCAATTGGTCAGATTGTGGAGAGTACTTACTCGGCTGCCTCAAAGACCGTGATGTGATATCAGTACAGTGCTACTCCATTCCTCCAAGAGGTCATCGAAAGAAACCCACCAACATTGCCAAAATTACTTTCCGTTCCCTTTCGTATCTAAATTGTTGGACATTCCCTTCCTGTTCGACCATACCAACCTCCTCCCCGCTAATGTCAAAAATGTTGGCGCTTTGGACGTCCTGCCAAACTCTGCCGTCCCATAGACCGATACCGAAGAAACTGCCCTGAACAAACACACATGTGCTGACTGCGGCGGCCCCCATAATGTATTTTATGGAGGCTGCCCCACCTACAAGTTTGAGTCTGAGGTACCAGCTCTCAGATACAAAATTGGTCTCTACGTGAAGCCAGACAGGAAGTACGCCGACAAGGTTTCTCTTACACTCCCTACTCTAGTAATGTCGCTCGCTCTGCCCCTCCCCTCCACCTCAAGATGTTCCTACACCCTCCCCTATACCTACTTACTTCCCCACTTCCACTTCTGCCTCCTACCTTCCCCAGTCAAATTCTTTTGCCACTCTAAATCCAGACACTCCAATCTCTACTACAGCCCCAACACCATCCCCTCTCCCTCCCCGCACTACCCGCAGCAGACAGACTAAACGTTCCACCCCGTCTTCTACAACACACTCACCTCCACCTACCATTGCCTTTATTCCTCAGACACCAGTCTCCTCTTCCCCTCCTCATAAGACAACCTTTGTCTTGCAAGACTCTCCAACCAACTGCACTGAGAAACTATGGAAGATATTGAAAGCTATATGCTCGAAACCTAAAGTTCCACACCTCATGCTCCTTCCACACTCGAAGTGACTGCCGATATCCATCATCCTCCTACTCGTATTCCCCCTACACCCCTTCCTCCTACTCCCTTCCAGCACAAACTATCTTCCTCAACTCGTCTCTACTACTGATATCCATTCTCTTCCTTACATTCCCCCTACACCCTCCCTTACTCTCTCCCAACACATCCCATCCCCCTCAATTCTAACTACTGCCGATATCCATCCTCCCGATACCCATCCTCTTACTACTCATATTCCCCCTACACCACTTACTCCTACTCCTCCAACAAACCCACCCACTCAACTCCAACTACACGTACATTCTCCCTCCCTCCATCCTCTCTATCATTTCCACTCCCTCCTGGATACACACGTGAATCCCTTATGTAATTCCCTTACCTAGACCCACCATAGCCCATTCGCATCAACTCCTTACCCATCTTAACTTTTCAAGACTACTCTAGATAGTTGACGCAAAGCAACTATCACCCTTCACCCCTACTTTAATATACCCTCCTGTAGCACATTTATTTTTGCTTTTTAACCATTAACCATTAGACACTGTGCCCAAATAAATGGGCATTGTCGTTTTGACGGCTTGGAGAGAAATATCTTCCTAACATTTAAGAGAAATTAAGTATCAGGTTATGCTACTAGAAGTCAGCAAAATGTGTGATAAGACATAACGCAATGGCCAGTTCAGTCTAAGCCTTTTTAAGCCTTTGTCCCTAACCACCTGAGGACTGTGTGCAATAGGCACACACACCACACACACACACACACACACACACACACACACACACACGCACACACACACACACACACACACACACACACACACACACACACACACACACACACACACACACACACACACACACACACACACACACACACACACACACACACACACACACACACGCACACACACACACACACACACACACACACACACACACACACACACACACACACACACACACACACACACACACACACACACACACACACACACACACCACACACACACACACAACACACACACACACACACACACACACACACACGCACACACACACACACACACACACACACACACAACACACACACACACACACACACACCACACACACACACACCACACAACCACACACACACACACACACACACACACACACAACCCACACAACAACCACACACACACATCACATACACGACACAACACACAGTTCCACACACATAACCGCACTAACATCAACACAAACCCGACACGCAGCACACCAATACGCACACGAAGAACAGCCCAGCAACGAAACCGTTCGCACACACACCACACTCTAACACACACGCACGAACCAGAACATCACTATACACGACACACAAACACAACACAACTACGACAACACAACGCACACACAGCACATCACACAAACACACACACACACACATCATCGACACACAACACACATATAACGTAAATTAATATATATGTATCTTAAATATATATATATCTGGCTGAGATAATATCTCACGTGCTACTATATATACAAAAATAGTGAATTGAATTAGACATATGATCGAGAGTATGGTTTAGGTATATTACACATTGTATGGGAAATTTAAGTCAACATTAATGCTAGTATGTGATTTAAATATACGGAGTATGCACATATATGCGTAATGATCTGTCATTACCATGAGTGTTGTATTATAGCTACTGTGATGCGTATTCTCTGAGTCATCATATGGTAAGTATCTTGTCTGATACTTATATATATATATATAGTGCTGTCTGGCTCATTAGTTATTCTTGTACAGTACTTCTGGCCTGTTCATAGTCTATGTCTAGCTCATGTCTGAGCAGCTGATCTTATCTGGTATACTATGTACTTAGCATCTGTAGCCTGTCTGTCTGTAGCTTATTACTTATTCATGCTATATATATTAATGGCTTGTACTGATTATCTGGCTGTCTGTCTTGAGGCTGTTCTTATATCACTGTTTATCATTCTGGCTGTTTTCTGTCTGTGATCTGTCTGTACTAGTTCTGTTCTTGCTGGCCGCGTCTTGTCTGGTCGTTGGTCTGGCTGTTCTTTTCGTTGTCGTGCGTCGTGTTCTGGCTGTCTGTCTGTCTGGTGGTCTGTCTGGCTGTCTTCTGTCTGTCTGTCTTCTGGCTGGTCTTCATGTCTGTGCTGTCGTTGTCGTGCTTTCGTGTCTTTCTGCTGCGTGCGTGTTGTGTCTGTCGTGCTCTGTGGTGTTCGCTGTGTGTGCTGGTCTGTGTGCCGGGTGCTGTGTGTGGTGTTCTTGTGCTGCTCGTGTACATCATTGTGTGGTGTCGTGCGTTTGTGTGTGCCTGTGGGTCTTGTTGTGTTGCTGTCTGTCTTGATCTGGCTGTCTTTGGCTGTCCTGATCCTGGTGTCTATCCGTTGTGTGTGTTGTGTGCGTTGTGTGTCTGTCTTAGCTTGTGTGTGCTCTGTTGCTAGTAGCTCGTCTGCCGTTTCGTTGTGTGTGTGTGTTGTGTGTGTGTGCTTTTCACTAAACCTTTTTCATATATAGATTATTAAATTATTGTGATGGTTCTATTTGTGTGTGTGGTTTTCGTGTGCGTCGGCATCGCCCTCTTTCTGTCTGTCCTGTGTGTATCTGTCTCGATAGCTTCTCCCTTCCTCTCTACTCTCCCTTTATCTCGATTTCCCTGATGCTGACTCACTCCTTACTCTACACCCTTCCTTCTGTGTGTGTGTTGTGTGTGTGGTGTGTGGTTGTGTGAATGTGTTGTGTATGGTGTGTAACATGGCAACAAATCTCTTGAGTAGCGCTATAACTCCAGATTCGTTCTAATTTCCGGCGGATAAACGGTAGTTCCTGACATGCATGTTTGGCACCTCGAGACCGTCTGTCATGTAGTATCATTGCTGTCGAGTCTGTCTCTTCTCCTTCATTGATAACTGTGGTGGACTTTGTCTCGTATTTCTCTTGTGATTAACATGCATAGAATCTTGCAATCCTCCGATCGTCAGCATCTCATCCATAGCATTGCCCTTCTTCGCGGAAACTTCTGAGATAAAACGCTCACAGTCACTTTGCCCTCTTATCTCCCCACCTGCCCTAATAGCTAGCTACGGTCTCCCCTCTTAACCTCCGCCTCCCACCATCTCTCAGTTTGGTCTCATCAAATGTCTATCTTTCCGCTCGCCTTTCATCCCTTCCCCCCTCTCTTCCTCCCCTTCTCTCTCTCTCTCTCTCTCTCACTTCTCTATCTCCATCTCTCTCTCGTACTCTCTCTCTCTCACGTCTTCAAACCTTTCTATAGTCTATAGCGTGCTCCTCTCCTCTCTTGCTATGCTCTCTCATTCGAATAAAATTTCCCACTATTTCTCTCTCTTTCTCTATCTTTTCTGTCTTTCATCAACTATGTATGCTGAACTCGAATCTATCCTTGTGAACGAGCACCAACCTGGACAAGCCAGACGAACCGTGACATTTACTATAAACTTCATAATGGTGAGCAGCCAATGTGGTTCAAACACACTATGTCTGAGTGCTTAGTGTGCCTTGTATTTTCACTATGGCCTCTCTCATATACATATGTCAATTCTGCTCCTGTATGCTGTACTATGTGCGTGTCTATATATGTTCGTCTCTCTCTCAGATTATGATGAGCTCTCTCAAAAACCGCCAATGAATAAAACGACTGCACTGACTTTAGTAGTTCATAGAGGAGGAGTTGGTGAATATTCCCGCAACTTTACTCGTACCAATTCATATATAGTACGTAACATACATTATTGCGTCTCCGATATTCCACTTTGACTTGTGTCCATATATGATTTGCATTTTGAATAAATGTAATTATTGCATTCAGCGTGTTTATTTTGCATTATTAAGTGTAAATTAGTTCATGTATAAAGATTAGACGTGTGCGTATGCAAAGCCGATAGTAGAACCAGCATGGCTACAAGCATGCTAATTAAACAACTCACTCCAGCATGATGCGAGAGTTTATCTTTGATGTTGATGCTCGTAGTGTACACTAGTAGCAAGCGTACGGCCGTTTATGAAGAATCATATCTTGGGTCAAGGAATGACCAGCTAGTTGATCATATGTGGGCAATGATGGCGTACGCACACACACACCGCACACACACACACACACAATGCGGTATATAAGACCGAAGCTCGATCATCATCGTATTTCCAATAGTATTGACACATACATATGCATGTGAGGATCAAAGTAAGTTGAATACCTCGTCCTCACGTCGGTGCCCTCTCTCTCTCTCTCTCGTGCGTCACTCTCTCGTGCCCTCATACTTACTCTACACATCACCTCTACATCATCTTCATCGTCATCACTCTCCCTCTTCTGCTCTCTCTCTCCTCACGTCTCTCTAGTGACATGTGATTGGCGAGTGAGAGGTATGAGGATTACTAATATAAGAGTACATTACGTAGTTATTGATAGTGAGTTATTACTGGCTCACGTAGATATACGCTATACAGAGCCACCCAGGAAACGACCTTATCCTTGTGAGGTGGAAACCAAGCAAAGTTCGACGGTGTCTCAGAAAGCGAAGAAGCTGAAGGAGGAAGACCAAACCTACGGACGCATCTACATCAAGAAGGATGTCCACCCTTGCGTGCGCAGCGAGTGGAAACGACTGAGGGAAGCCGAGAAGAACGAGAGAGAGGCCGGAACAAGTAGGGTGCGCCATTAGACTTGACACAAGAGAAAGAATATTGTTACGTGATGAGGTCGTGATTGACTCGTGGAATGCTCCATTTTTTTAACCCGACCACAAAGGCGAAACATAAAAATGTCATGGAATATCAAGGGTGCAAAGACAAAATTGGAAAAAAGAGGTGTGTAATTTACTATATAAATATGATATAGGAATTAATGAAAATAAAACTAATTTACGCATATCTCTTCCGGGCTACATTTCGTATGAGTAGTATAAATGGCAGTGAACTGCGAGGAGGCACGACGGTGTCGGTGCGGCGGTCGTTGCACACGAGCGTCCTGAGAGTAGACACGAGTTCTCCCGATCAGGTGTAGCTATGTTTGGTGCATATGGAGGACGTGCTGTTCGGGTTCTTATACATACCGCCCTCCGACTCAGCGTACTTCAGCCCGGCTTTGTTTGGCGCTGTCCAGGAGAGGATCAAGTCAGCCAGTGCGACGACGAAAGTTGATTCTCGGGGGGATATGAACGCCAGGTTTGACACGTCCGTGCGAGACTTGCCCCGGGATGCTGATATACCTGGCGCTCACCTTTACACGTAGCCGCGCATTCCCGATCCCGTGAACGTCGCCAACGACAACGCCAGAACCCTTGCCACCCTCTGCATTGACGCTAAACTACTAGTCATTAACAACCTCATGTCACCCACACATCACTTCAAGAGTGCTCTCACCTACAGAAAAGCTGCCGAGTGGAAATCGGAACTGGATATATGCATTGCCTCTGCTAGCATGGTTGATTACTTACGTGACTTTGTGGTGTGGCAAGATGCATCTCTCCCGTCCGACCACGCCCCTTTCACAGCTTCAGTCGTGCCACCACGTATCGAAATGACGTCTGTGTGTTCGCGAGCTAAACAGCTGGGTGACCACGCAACGAGAGGAGATAGGAAGAGGGGGAGGAGGAGAGAGAGGGGAGGGGAGGTTGGTATAATAATTCCAGCTCTGCCCTGGTGAAACCACCAGTAAAAATCAGGAACATGAATGTTGATGTCTTCCGTGACATGCTCACTCAACATGATATGCCCATGCGAAGAGACAATGAAAGTATAAATGAATATGTCGATGAGGTTGCAAATGGTCTATACACGTTTAGCAAGGAGAGCTACCGTGTGGCTGAGAATCAGAGAGAAAATCTAACGTTAGAAAGATGGAACAGGCTGCTGAACGACACAGACGATA
>NW_020870877.1:445712-455712 GCF_003789085.1 Penaeus vannamei | reverse complement strand
TCCTCCTCCCCCAACCCCCCCTTCCCCCACGCCACCCCTCACCTGAGTTCAACAGCTTTGAATGGAACTTTGACCTTTATTGTTACTTTAGTGGTTGAGGGGTCACTCGGGGTCACGGGTCGTTCGTGTTGCCAAAGTTTAAGGTTTTCATTTATTCAATTATCTTTATTTGGAACGGGGTCATGTGTTGTCAGTGTTGCCAAAGGATGGTTGACATGAGAGTCAGTTGAATAAATTAGTTGACAAAAATCTGATTGTTGACACACATGGTAAATAAATTAAATCCGATTGTTGAATTGCATGACAAATAGATAAAATCGGATTGATGAAACAAATGAATTATTTGGATAAATTAGTTGATAAATGAGTTAGATCTGATTATTGAAACACATGATAAATGAAATAAAGCTGATTATCGAAATACACGGCAAATAAATAAAATCTGATTGTTGAAACACATAAATAAAATATATTTGCTAAAGGAAATCAGCTGGTAAGTGATATTGGTCGATTAAGACATTACGATCAATCCTCTTAGAATGAATACGTCATCAACTCGAGTTCTTAAGTTCATGACGTCATTACTGGACACTTAACAAGTAATGACGTCATCACTCAGCATCCCTGGCTGATGTGACGTCACTCCCATACTTCATCCTCATATTGATCACAACAACATAATGGAAATGAGATTATCGATATTCAATAGATTTTTAGTCCTGTCTCTTACCACTTTTTTTTACCCTTTATTACTTGTTTGTGTTAACGGTTGTCTTTTGATGTTACGGCTGTTGTTAGTCCCCGAATAAGTGTTATTATCGGCGGAGTTCTGCGCATATTACAGCAATTGGCAACCGTCGCTCGCTCTGTAATTGCTTTTGTTCTTGTTGTTATTCGTTCAGTGTGATTCATGTGTCGCCAGCGGGGTCCACCTGCTCAGCGCTGCTACACCTGTTATCCCTTTGTGCCTCGTCGTCCATTTTTCTCCGCTGGCTGTGTTGATTTCGGGGCCAGGCACTCTCTCCTGTCCTCTCTCTTCTCTCGCTTTCGGTCTCTCTCTCTCTTTCTTTATTTCTTTTTCTTTGTCTTTCTCTCTTTCTTTCTCTCTTTGTCTTTCTCTTCTTCTCTGTCTCTGTCTCTGTCTCTTGTCTCCCTGTCTCTCTGTCTCTGTCTCTGTCTCTCTCTCTCTCTTCTCTCTCTCTCTCCTCTCTCTCTCTTCTCTCTCGGTTTCTTTTCTTTTCTGTCTTTCTTTTCCCTTTTGTTGTCTCTTAATTTCTTCTGTTTTGTTTTGATTATTTTTTTCCCTTTGTTTTTTTCTTTTCTCTTCTTCCTATCCATCTTTCTTTATTTTCTGTATCTTTCCCATCTTCTTTTCTTTTTTGCTCTCTTCTTTTACGTTCTTTCTTTCTCTTTATCTCTTTTTCCTTTTTACTGTGTCAATCTTCATTTCTTTTATCTCTTTCTTTTCTCTTTAGCTGTCTCTATCTGCTTTTCGTTTCTTTCTTTCTTTTCTTTTGTTTCTTTTTTTAAAAAAATTCTCTTTAATATTTTGCTCTTTCCTTTTCTTCTATCTTTCTTTTCTTTTCTCTCTTTCCGTTCTTCCCCCCCTCTCTCTCCTCTCTCTCTGTCTCTCTGTCCTCTGTCTCTCTCTTCTCTCTCTCTCTCTCTCTCTCTCTCTCTCTCTCTCTCTCTCTCTCTCTCTCTCTCTCTCCTCTCTCTCTCCTCTTCTCTCTCTCTCCCCCCTCTCTCTCTTTCTCCCTTTCCCCCCTCTCCCTATCTCCCTTTATTCGTTCCCCTCTCTTTCATCTCTTTCGCTCTCTTCGTCGCTCTTCCTACGCCCCTCTCTGTTTCCCCTCCCACTCTTTCGCTCAATTTTTCTCGCTGTTCTGTCATCCAACTCTTATCCTTACATCCATTCTCGCTTTCTCTTACTTCTTCGTTTTCTTGTTCTACGTCTTGTTCTCCTCCTCCATTTCCTTCTTCCTCTGGTTACTTTATCTCCCCCTCATCATTCTCTCTCTCTCTCTCTCTCTCTCCCTCTCTCTCTGTGTCTGTCTGTCTGCTCGTCTTTCTCTCTCTACCTCCCTCCCTTCCTCCCTCCCTCCTTCCCTTGCCTCCCCCCTCCTCTCTCTCTCTCTCTCTCTCTCTCTCTCTCTCTCTCTCTCTTCTCTCTCTCTCTCTCTCTCTCTCTCTCCTTCTCTCTCTCTCTCTCTCTCCGCTCCTATGATCCTTTTTTATTGCTCGCGCACCCTTTTCCATCTCCTTCTTTATCCCCTATACATATTTCCATCTCCTCCACGCCGAGCACTTTCTTTCTCTCTCTCTCTCTTTACCTCTCTTTCTCCCTCTCTACCTTCCCCTCAGTCTCGCCTACGCCCCACTCCCCTCTTCCCTCCCTCCCCCTCCCCTAGTTACCAAGGGTCGCATCTCGTTACCATGGCGACCGTGGCAGCTTCCTTGTTTCCTAGGAGGGAGATGCTGGTAAATTTTCTGGTTGCTCATGTCTAATGCGAGGCAAGAGAAGGCTGTTTGGTTGCGCAGGCTTGGTNACATACATGCATTACATACATATTCATCACATTGATAGATTTATCGTTTTTCTCTCACTAAGTTGTACATAAATTGCGTTCGTGCATGTGGGAGGGTTAGTATCTTGAATACGATTGATTAACTTTGATGTCATTGATTCTTTTCGTACACGCATGGTCATGTTGTTCTTGAAGAAGTTCGGACGAGGATGGGCAGGGGAGCGAGAGGCGGTGGCGGGTAGGAGAGAGGAGGGAGAGAGGAGGGGAGAGAGGAGAGAGCCGAGGGAGACAGAGAGAGAGAGAGAGGAGATCGGAGAGAGGAGGAGGGGAGAGGCGGAGAAGAGGAGAGAGAGAGAGAGAGGACATTGTAGGGGAGGAGAGAGGGGGCGCCGAGATAGCAGAAGAGTCCATGAGAGAGGGAGGGAGGGTTAGGAGAGTGAGAGAGAGAGAAGAGGAGAGATTTCGAGAACGAGAGAGGAGAAGGAGAGGGAGAGAGAGAGAGAGAGAGAGAGAGAGAAGAGAAGAGAAGAGAGGCGAGAGAGAGAGAGAGAGAGCACGAAAGCCCTTAAAGAACAAGAGATCTGATGCCTTAGGTGTGGCAGCGTCGAATAAGGATATTGGCAGGGTAATTAACGGTCTAATCTCGAGACAACAGGTCGTCTTATCGTCGCCTGTTCTCCGCTACAAGGGTCGTCCCGATAACAGCCGCGTCGACAAGGATAATTGGTCGAGAAAACCCCCACGAGTCCCGAATTTTTACCCGATTTCATGTCGACTCCCTTCTTAGCAGGTCCGCGTCTATACTTAGAAAATTGGGATCGTATTAATCAAAGGACCTGTCCCGCTACCTCGGCACATGCAAATTTGATTATGGTTTATAGGATACTTATCTCGCAGCGTCAAGGCAGGGCTGGCGAGCGGGCGAGTTGGTCTCTGCCAAATAAGCGGGGGATTTCTAATCAAATATTCAGATATGATTTACTTAATAGTTTGTTGCATTAGTCAAGAATTCCTGCGTGATATGTGGAGATTGTCTGCAATGTTCTGTTGGGCTGTAATACACAGTCAGGTAAACATAGACTTTGGGTTTCGTGGAAGACCCTCGAAGACGGAAGAAAGGAAACATGGAAGCAAAATGACCGCAAATATGAATTCACTGAAAAAGAAGGAAAAGAGAGAGAGATGATGATGATGGTGATGATGATGATGATGATGATGATGATGATGATGATGATGATGTGATGTGTGTGTGTGTGTGTGTGTGTGTGTGTGTGTGTGTGTGTGTGTGTGTGTGTGTTGTGAGAGAGAGAGAAGAGAGAGAGAGATGAGAGAGAGAGAGAGAGAGAGAGAGGAGAGAAGAGAGAGAGAGAAGAGAGAGAGAGAGAGAGAGAGAGAGAGAGAGAGAGAGAGAGAGAGAGAGCGAAATGAGAGAGATAGAGATAGAGATGAGGGGGGAGGGAGAAAAATGGCATAATGAGAGAGAGAAAAAGGAAAAGAATGCAGAAAGAGAGACGAGGAAAAAGGCGATGGAAAAGAAGAAAGAGAGAAAGTAGGCGATGGCAATAAACAACCTCCTTTCATAGAAATCCACCAACTAAAAAAAAAAAAACCAGAAAAAAGAGAGAGAAAAAAGCACAAGAAACCCATCAAGCGCTTGAATTTCCAGACTCTGCTTGGACCAGCTTTCCACAGGTTCTTCCAGCTCGCTTTCTATTCGACGAAAGCAAATCTGAATTGTATTAATTAACCACCCGCCGTACATTTAATTAGACCAAGATTTACAGTTCACTCGCCGGGGCTTCCTTCTTTCTGGGCGCGTCAGACCACCAGTAATTAGCCCCTGGACATGCGATCCTTAACTCATGTATTAATTTCTGGTCGTCTTTTATTTATATAACATTTAGTACTTAACGTATAATCTTCGGTACTTAACGCCCGGCGTTATTGATGATTCATAATGTGGCTTCAATAAGGTAGGAGAGGTTATCGCCGTAGGATTCGTGGGCGTGCGGGCGGTGCGTGTCTCTCAGCGATATCGTAAAGCCTGGGAGCTGATGGGACCCGCTTACTCGTCCCTCCCTTCTATTCTCTCGTCCTCCCCTCTTCTCCTCATGCTTCTCCCTCACTCTTTCTCTCTCTCTCTCTCCTCCTTCCCTCTTTTTCTAAATGCTTCTCCCTCACTCTTTCTCTCTCTCCTCCTCTCCTTTTCCTCCAAATGCTCTCCTCACTCTTTCTCTCTCTCTCCTCTTCCCTTCTTCGTCCATATGCTTCTCCCTCAATCTTTCTCTCTCTCTTCTCCATCCTCTCTCGCCAATTTCCCTTCCTCAATTCTTTCTTCCTCCCCTACCTTTCTCGTACCCCTTCCCCTGCCTCTGCTCTCTCCCTTTCCTCTCTTCTCCCACACTCTTTCTTTCTCTTCTCCATCCTCTCTCGTCTATTCCCCCTCCCCCCTTCTTTCTCCCTCCCTTATTTTCTTCGTACCCCTCCCCTGCCTCTGCTCTCTCCCCTTCCACTTTCTTCTCCTTCACCATGCTTCTCCCACACTCTTTCCTCTTTCTTCTCCATTCTCTCGCCTATTCCCCTCCCCATTTTTCTCCTCCTCTCCCTCCCCATGACGAACGCTGCCGGAATGGTAAATAAAATGGGATAAATAGCAATTAGGCCAAAGCTTCTCCCGTAAATGATGATGAGAGAGAGGCCATCACAAACCGGGAGGGGGGGGGAGGGGGAGCAGTACTCTCCCCAACTAAACCCCCCCTAACGCCCCCCCCCTTCCCCCTCCCTCGCCCTGCCTCTGTTGATGCTATTACTGATTGGTTCTGGAAGCGAATTAGGGTGTCAGAAACGGCCCTAATCTCGAGACCCGATCGAGGCCTCATTTTTCTCCTCATGAGTGACTATAAATAGACGTCGTGGGTAATATAGAATATGATAAGCATTTAGTCATTGATTCTCTTGTACACGCATGTGAGTGCTTATGGAAAGGAGAGAGCGACGAGAGAGAAAAGACGAGAGAAGAAAAAGAGAAGAGAAAGGAAAAGAAGATTACTCTGCTATATATTTTAATATATATACTCCTATATACTAATATATAATAATATATATAAATATATGTGAGGTGTGTGTGTGTGTGTGTGTGTGTGTGATGTGTAGTGTGTGTATATGTATATATATTATATATATATATATATATATATATATATATATACCCATATATACTATAATATTATATATACTATATATATATATAATAATATTAATAATATAAATAAAAATTATAAATATATATCAACACCACACCACACGACACACACAACACACACACACACACACACACACACACACACACACACACACAAAACACACACACACACACACACACCACACAACACACACACACACACACCACACACACACACACACACACCACACACACACACACACACAACACACACACACACACACACACACACACACACCACACCACACACACACACACCACACACACAACACAACACACCACACTACACAACACACACACCACAACAAACACACCACGCACGCACACAACAAAAACATACATACAAAAAAATAAAAAAAAATAATAATTATTATAAATATAAATATAATAATATATATATATAAATATAATAGATAATATAATATAATAATAATAACATAAATATATATAAATAAATATAGAATATAAATAATAAATAAATAATATATAACACCACACACAACACACCAACACACCACACACACAACACAACACACCAACACAACAAACCACACACACAACACACACCAACACAACACAACCACACAACACACACAACACACGCAACATAAATAATATATGATAATATACCTATAAATATAATATATATATATACCTACCTACTAACCTATACTACTACTAATAAATAATAATAATATATCATTTGCCAACTACCTACTACTATATATGGCATTATATATAATATATATATATGCTATTAATATATACCTATACGTACTATACTATATATATATATATATATATATATAATATATATATATATATATTAGATAATATAGATATATATAATATATATAATATATAATATATATGTATATATATAATAATATATATATAGTATATATATCTATATATACCCTAATATACTACTAACTGATATACTATATATACATAGATATACTAAGTATAAATAATATATTATACCCTATATACTCACCTACTATATATACTACACTATCTTCCATATAACCTACCCTACCTACCTATATACCTATAGTATCCCCTCTCTCTCTCTCTCTTCTCCCCTCTCTCTCCCTGTCTCTCTCTCTCTCTACTCCATCTGTCTCTCAAGCTCCCACCCCGTGCGGGGCTCCTCCCCTCCCTCTGCCTCTCTCTCTCTCTCTCCTCCTCCTCTCTCTCTCTGCTTCTCTCTCTCTCTCTCTCTCTCTCTCGTCTCTCTCTCTACTCCTCCTACCCACTACAATATATATATATACCCATAATATATAAATTAAATATATAATAAAATATAAAATAAATAAATACAAGATGAAGCCTCGTTTTAATCGCCCGGAGTACCTTCCAAAAAGAACACGTTGATAGGACGAAATCCAGTAGTAAACATTATATCTTTTTTTTCTTTACAATTACTTTATACCAATGACAACTACTCTATAATACTATTGAAACCAAAGAACCAAACCACCTTTTCCCTACAGGCCCCAGCCAGCCCTTCGTCTTAACAAAACTAAAAACGTCACCTGTATACCCACCAATTTTATACAAATAACACGTACTGTACAAAATAATAATTAATAATAACAAACAACTAACAAATACCAACTGAAGCCTCTGCGCTTTTCTAGAACCAAATATCCGGCAACTTAAACTTTCGCACAGCTGTCCCTTTACATACATGTGCAACACATCCAAACCGTAACCTTACTTCACCACACCACCCAGGCTCACTTCTTTTTTTTTTTTATTCTTATTTTTTTTGCTAATTCTTTATTTCTCATCTCCTTCCTCTTTCTTTTTTTTTTGTGTTTTTCTTTTCCTTTTTTTTTTCCCTAAATTTTTTTTTTCCCGAGAAGGAACAACGGAGCCAGGACTGTTTAAAGCCACCTTCAGATTGCAGAACACAATGCACATCGCCGAAATCCATGACACCAGCGACGAAACGTGAAATATGATAAATGGTGTACCTATTATACCACTATACTATCATCCTACTACTACTACCTATATATTATATATATATATATTTATTATATATAATATATATATATTATATTATATATATATATATATATATATATACATATATATATATATATTATATATATATATTATACATTATATATATTATACATATCCATATATATATATATATATATATAAAATAAAAATATATAAATAAATATTATATATATACTATACGTATAATGATAACATAGTATATATGTCACCATACACTACCTATATCATATACCCTATAATAATGAAATATTATAATTATATATATATATATATATATATATTATTGTATATATAATACATAATTATGTAATATAATATACATAAATTTACCAACCTATCCACCCACTATAACTCATATACTACTATATATATTATCCTATATATATATAGTAAAGTATCACTATCACCTATACCTATATATACTACACTACTATATATACCTATAACTTATACTAATATACCTACTATATTATATATATAATAATATACCTATATATATAAACATATAACAATCAGACTTGAACAGCCATTTCATTGATGGACAAGATTCATGAAAAGTGCTTTACATCTTAAACAAACATTAAGATACACGTAAAATTAACTGTAGACCGGAATGAGTAATATTTTCCGGCAAACGAAGGCGCTGCTTTATAAAGACATAACCCGAACCCAATAATTCATCACGTGCTCCATAAATTCAGGTCCGCTGTTCCATATTAATCACGTTTTTTACCATTAGTCCAACAAGATAGTTTGCGAATGTCCGACTTCCCCGGGTATAATTTCTCATGTTAATTCCCCCCGACCGACATTTATCGATCAACGGGTGCTTAGCCGAGCTTATCTCGAATGAAAAACAGAGACGGCGAATGACAAAAAAACAAAAAAAAAAAAAAAAAAAAGAAGAAAGAAACCAAAAAAAGAAGAAAACTTGACTTCAATCTACGCGTCATCACCCTATAATTTCCAACTTTGAACCTGAGGGCAGAGAGTCCATCAAGCTGGCTCGGGGCAAACGCGGCACCCGCAGAGCAAAACACCGTCCCTGTTCCGCTCTCGATTCCTTCCCGAGCCTCGCAATTTCTAACAAAAAATAAGTAGCCCAAGCGTGATTGCCAGTACAGTAAACTGCCGCAAAATATAATCAGAGATATATTCCAAGTACCTGATCCGAGCCGTTCCAGCGCACACTCTCCGCGCCGGCACGACTGAAAAGACCCAGTGTGATAAACGAATTCAAAGCGCTGAAACTTCTTAACTATCTGCAAGAACGACTCTGCCTGTAAATCTAAATTCAAGTTTTATAAACATTGAATTATTGGCTTCTGACTCAGAATACACAGAATTATAGCCGCTTATACCACCACTAATGATATATAAATATACTACTATATATATAATATACCCTCATACCCTACATACTATACCTATACCCCTCCCACCATACCCCTAAATATCAATATATATATATACTATATATACTATACTCACTACCATCACTAATACTAATATATATATATTTACAATTCTGTGTTATGTCTCAGGTGTAGTAAGCTATCACATTCCCACCCTTTCCCTTCTCATTAAAAACCCTTCCGACCAGATTTTACACGCGCGCCCTCGTAGCCCCCCCCCCCCTGTCATTGTCCCCACGGCCCACTAGTCTTACAATTTCAGAATGATCAATACACCAAACTCGCACAATATTTATAATATATATATACTATATATATATATACTACTCAATAATACCCCTACCCTAATGATTATATATATACTTAATTATAGGTATATATATTATATTA
This sequence comes from Penaeus vannamei, assembly GCF_003789085.1. Classification (NCBI taxonomy): domain Eukaryota; kingdom Metazoa; phylum Arthropoda; class Malacostraca; order Decapoda; family Penaeidae; genus Penaeus; species Penaeus vannamei. The sequence continues at coordinate 446,098 of NW_020870877.1, read as the reverse complement.
CAAAAACCCCACAATGCACGGCACAACATCACTCTATCACATTCATAAAAATATAAAAATCCACAGCCCATAATACGATCATATTCTTCTACATCAGCGTGTTTCCTCGTCCTTTACTCCTCAATCGCTATAAAAGGCGAAGGATGTGAATTTATAAAAACTAGCCTCGGATTCTTGTTTCCTCTGCTTTCATTGCTTCCACATGACCAATAAAGAAGCAAAAAAAAGGAGCCGAGAGAAAGCTCTCAGAAAACCCCCCGACCGGACGAACTGATCTTGTTCTCATGAATAGAACTGTTTACCCGTTAGTCTTTGGGGCCATTCGTTAAGATTTCGGTTCCTTTACAAGGATGGCGAGTTTTATAGGACGCTGTTTTTACGTACCG
>NW_020870877.1:439299-442884 GCF_003789085.1 Penaeus vannamei | reverse complement strand
GAGAGAGAGAGGGGGGTGGGAGGAGAGAGAGAGAGGGAGAGGGGGGAAGGAAAGCATCACACACATACAAAGTTCAGATACTCTGAGAGAATAGTATAAGAAGCATGTGTGTTTTCACTGAGCTTGGACGCGGAGCAAGTGCAGCGCCAGAGCGGACAACGCTACGGGGGTAAAAGCCCAATGCTATGCGCAGAAGTAGTTGTTTGTGAGAACGCAAGTGCCTTTGTGCTTGTTTTGTGACCGTGGTTCAACTTAAGTTGTACCAAGAACTGTGTTTACTAAGAATGTGTTAATACCAGTTAAGCCATGTTTTCATTTACTATTAGTTTTTTTCTAGTTGACTTATACCTTTTGATTTATAGTAATATTGTGTGTATTCAATTGTTCTTCATTTTTTGTTTATAGTTTTTCTGTTTATTCATTTTTGTTTTATCAAAATGCACCCTTGATTCTTTACAACTCTGTAAAACGCTGTTATACATATTGGGAAATAAAGTTATGAGAATGAGTAGGGCGAAGAAGCGCAAATGATGGCGTTTTCGACTGTCGGATGCCTCAAGCAATTTACAGAGATTAGGATCTGGAACACATGTGGCTATAGCGGCATTATCAGTGCCGCCAAGTGGTAGTAGACCCAGTACGAGTGCCAGCAGGGTGCAGGCATAGTACTAGTGCCAGGAAAGTTGAAAGCAGTTCGAGTGCCATCAATACCTAGTGCAATGTTAATGTGAGAAAATGCTTGAATGATCTCTAATGCTAGAGAAGATATCAGTGATGTAGTGGCAGTCACACGGCAAACTCATTATTGCGCAGGCCAGGGTTGCAGGAATAGTGCAGTTCCGAGCAAAAGTCAAGAGCAGCGTTAAGGCTGGCACAGCCTGTGGAGATCAAGAGCATGCCTAGTGCCAGCTAAGGTCAAGAGCATTAATAGTGCCAAGAAGAAGGAGGGAGCACTGTTGCACAAACACTGCAGAAAGAAATAAGAGTTGGTGGGACTCCTGCCGAGAGGTCAAGCGTCGAGAGCACAGGACGGAGAGAGCGCTTGGCGGTCGAAATAACGTGCCGTGGACACGTTCTTCGAATGAAACCACGACCGTCTGTCGCCGTGGTCGCGGTCGGCCTTTTTAGTCGCCACAAGCTGCCGAGGAGCGGTGCGGACCCCTCGCCCTCGCGCCCTTCCGGCAGCCCTTCCCGCGCGCCTTTGGCAGGTCTCTTGCACGGGGGAAAGGCTGCCAAAGGGTTATACGCAAACTGTGTGCGTGTGCGTGTATGTATATTATATATATATATATATATATATATATTATATATATATATAAATATATATATATATATATGTGTGTGTTGTGTATGTGTATGTGTATGTGTATGTGTATGTGTATGTGTATGTGTATGTGTATGTGTATGTGTATGTGTATGTGTATGTGTATGTGTATATTATATATATAATATATATATATATATATATATATGTATATGTATATATATGTGTATATATATGTGTATATATATATATATGTATATATGTGTATATATATGTATATATGTGTATATATGTATATATATGTATATAATGTATATATATATGTATATATGTATATAAATGTATATATATATGTATATATGTATATCATTTATTACATATATATATGTATATGTAATATATATGTTATATATGTATATATGTGTATATGTATATATGTATATATGTATTATATGTATAGTATATGTATATATGTATATATTGTATATATGTATATATATTGTATATGTATGTATACATGTATATATATATGTATATATGTATATATATGTTATATGTATATATAGATATGTATATATATTTTATTATATGTATATATATGTATATATGTATATATATGTATACATGTATATATGTATATATATGTGTATATGTATATATATGTAATTATATGTATGTATATTATATTATATATATATTATACAATATTATATATAATATATATATTATACATTATATATATAATATATATATATATATATATATATATATATATATTATATATATATTATATGTATATTATATATATATTATATATATATTGTGTGTGGTTGTGTTGTGTGTGTGTGTGTGTGTGTGTGTGTGTGTGTTGTTGTGTGTATAATATACGTATATATATAATATATATATATAAAATATATAATATTTATATATAAATAATATATGTAATATATATATATATATATATATATATATATAATATATGTATATAATATATATGATATATATATAATATATGTATATATATAATATGTATATATAATATATATTATATATATAATATATATATAATATATATATGATATATAATATTTTATATATAATATTAATATTATATATATATATATATGTATATTATTATATATGATATTATATATATATTATATATATATGTGTTGTGTGTGTGTATATATATATATATATATATATTATATATATATTATATATATATATATATATATATATAATACACACACACACATAGACATACACATACACATATACATACATACACACACACACACACACACACACACACACACACACACACACACACACACACACACACACACACCACACACCACACACACACACACACAGTACGTATCAGATGCACAGAAGCTAGAAAGCAGAGTACTTTTCTAAGTAGTTTGGCAACACTGACATGAGTCACCTCAGGCCAGTGCCCTGGGTCAGCGAGGATGTGTTGTGGGGGAGCGAGGGGTCAAGGCTCGCTGACGTTCATGTTGCATCACGTAAAAATAGGATAAATGAAATGTGTAAGGAAGAACTGACCAGGGAGATTGGAGAGACGCAGAATGGAACTGAATGCGAGTATGGAAATTAACTTAGTAGGGGAGTGAGACAGACAGACTAAGAGAGGGGGAGGGGCAGGGGGGAGAGGGGCCCTATGAGTCATAGATAACAGGTGCTGTTGTTGTATCTCGCAGTAAACTGCTGCTGCAGCTGTCGGGCAGGTGTCGACGATCTAGCCCGCGGTACATTTTTAGAACACTCCGTCCGCAAAAGAGGATTAATTATAGAAAAATAACTGTCTGTAACTTGATGAGACATAAAAGTTCGCCGGTATTATTGAGGGGCGCTGGCGGCGTGTGGGAAAGGCTAGGGCGGGGTTCGGGAAGGCCAGGGTGCAGCATTGCGTACTTGATCTGATGGGTCTTCGCAAATATGCAGTGGAGTCTTGTCTTAGGAGTTGGAGTTTTTTTTCTTTTTTTTAGGCGTGGGCGGGTTTGTGGTTTTGCATGTGTTTGTGTTTTAAGTGCATGCCTATCCGGTTGTGAGGATGTTTAGTCGTGACGGATTGGAACTAGGCTCCTGTTATACTGTATCGAGAGTTGCCATTATGCTATGTCGGAAAGTTATTCTTGGTGTATGGCACAGCAGATGGAATATAAAACGCCAAAAAATATATTGAGAGGTTATTGAATTAGGATCAATATTAGTCATATGTGACCTTGTGTGAAGACAAAGTTTGCTATTATATTGTACGTATTATCGTGAGCTCTTGTGTCTGTTAAAAT
>NW_020870877.1:406799-414299 GCF_003789085.1 Penaeus vannamei | reverse complement strand
CGTCCTCCCTCCTACTTCCCTCCTTCTTCCTCTTCCCTCCGCTCTTTCCCCTCTTTCACGATTTGCCTTTTGATGACGGAGGGATTATTTCCCCGAGGAACGGATTTGCGTCATCTCCTCGGCGGCACAAAACAAAATGCTTCTTAAGGGACGTCCTTATCTGATGAGGGAGCCCGCCGGCGGCCGAGGAGGAGGCGGGTCCCCTGGCACGGCCTGCGAGGAGGGCAGGCGGGGTTGCGGGGGGGGGGGGGGCTTTTGTTTGATTGCGGTAGAGCCACTTCCGGGTCCATTCTGGCCCGGGGAGGGGAGGGGGGCCGTGGCTCCTGTGGCATCAGTTTTTATCTTGGCTTTTAGAGAGCCTCGCGAATGGTGTCTTTATTCATTTTGATTTTCTGTTAGTTTATTGATTGTTTATTGTTTGTTGTTTGGTTTGAAGCATCTTCTCCAAGGTCATACCAGCACGGAGATGTTATTGATAATAGATTATGCATTATCGATAGTGCTCTGGAAGAAGACTATCATAAAAGATATGTAATATTTTATTCTTTAGTAATCTCGTGTTATGGAAATGCACTTTATTGATTTCATTATGCGTTTTCAAAGAGATTCTCGTCATCTCTCCTTTTCCTTGTTCCTTTGACGAATACTCATTTCCCTTGACGCTGTGGTGATATTTACTTAGTCCTTGAATGAATCTGAATATGCATGCTTCTCCTTTATCTCTCTCTCTCTCCCTCCCCGTCTCTCTCTCTCTCTCTCTCTCTCTCTCTCTCTCTCTCTCTCTTTATCTATCTATCACTATCACTCACTCTTCGGCCACGAAGTCATTTATTTACACGCTGCGTTAGCTTCTCTCCCTCTCTCTCTCTCTTTGCTCTCATATTTTCCTTTGTTTCCCCCTCACTCTCTCTCTTCCTTTCACTCTCCCGTCCATAGAGATTTGCCGTTCGATGACAGTCATATTTCTGCCTTGGATTATTAAGAAAAAAAACAGAGAGTTGGGTATATGTCCTACGAAAAGAACACTAATTTTGGAGGAGCAGAATTTACTGCCATGATCTGTCGTTCTCTTTACAAGAGATGAAATTGCAGCACCAAAGGCCATCTGTACAAAGAACATCGCATTTCTTTTTCACAAGGTTTGCTCTTATACTTTGTTTTTATACATTTTCGAAGACGTAATTCAGTTCGAAATACTACAATTTAGCCATGTCAACATTTCTTTCATTCTTTGATCCAAGTTGAGCAAACGCCGCCTTTGCACGCCACCCTCTGAATCGCGATATTCCGAGAATTCGTCTCTGTATGTTTTTATTCCCGTGTATATTTCACACAGTATTCCCCCGTCCTCACGTGGCGCTTGCATTCCTCAGCTGGGCCCAGTCATGTGTAAGGGAAGGCGGGTCGAGTTACGTAATGCGACATCAGATGTTAGATTGACAAACCGGTAGGCTGGTCGTGCTCCAGGAACCCGGCCACACGAGAGAGGCCGGTTTGGGTAATCGGATGCCCCGCGTTCATTCCGGGAGACTCGTAATGCCAGCGCGGGAGGTCCGGGATTGTGTATCACTCATTCAGGTGTCGAAGGTACGCTTGGGGCCGCCGCTTGTTTGCTGCCGTTGCTCTCTAAGTAGGCGGGAGGTCCCTTTCTCTTTCATCGAGGGGCGTGGGTGGAGGTGGAGCGCGGTGTGGTAGGTGGAGCAAAAAGTGCTGTGATTTGGGTGGAGCTGGTAGTACGGCAACGTTGGAAAAGAAATTATCGAAATAAGGACTGCGACCACGTAAATCCGGGTTGAGTTTCAGCTGCCTTTTGTCTTTTATGCTCCTCTCTCTTTCTCCTTTCCTATCCTTCTTGCTCGTCCTGTTTATCACCAGTGCCTTCATTGCCCTTCACCTGTCTCCTTCACCTTTACCCATGTTTCGCATTTTGTCGCCTTTCTCTTTCTTTCTCTTATTTAGTATTATCCACCCAATGCCTGCCTCTCCCTTCATCTTCCTGTCAGTACGTCTGTCTGTACCCTCTTTATATTCACATCACTCTCTGTCTTTCTGTCTGTCTGTCGGTAAAAAAAAAAAAAAAAAAAAAAAAATGCAGTTTCCCGTATTGTAATAACTTGCATCGAAGTTACTGGAATCCACAGCCGACGACGACAGATGTGAACATGGACGTCGACGAAGGGCCACCCGGCGTGACTTGCGGGTAGGCCTACTACGCCTGGAAGCGTGCGTGTTGCCCCTCCTCTCCTCTGGCCCGAGTGGCCGAGCCTCCCTCGCTCTGCCCTGCCCCTACATCCGTGTACTGCGGAGAGTTAATGGATACACAGAGATACATGCCTGACTGACGGGTTTTGTGGTCGACCCTTAATGGATCACACATGCTGCTGTTGGGGATTAGGTTGCCGTTGGTGTGGCGAGGCCGCCTCCTCTCGGGCGGACCCGTCGGGCCGAGGAGCTCCCTTGCTGTCGCGCTCTCACCTCACCACCTCCACCTCCACCTCCAACTCCAACTCCACCTTCAATAGATGTCGCTGCTGTTGCTGATCTCCTCCTCCTCCTCCTCCAACTCATCCTCTTCCCCTTCCTCTGCCTCATGTTCCTGTCCTCCTTTTCATCCTCCTCCTCCTCCTCCTCCTCCTGTTTCTCTTTCTCCTAGCTACGCCCCTCCTTTTCATACTCCTTCACTTGTACCTCCTCCTCTTCTTGGCTCTCCCCTACTTCCTCTCTCCTTCTCCCCCTCCTCTTCCTTCTCCCCATACCCTTCGTAAAAGTAATTCCTCTACAACCTTCCTCACTCTTTGAGGAGACTCAGCTGTGGTTGCGTGGTCGCATGCTTTGCTGTGGCTTTGTGACAAGAGCTATTGCTGTGGTTGTCCTCGTGTTGTGTAGGTGAGTTTAGCTTAGGCGTGAATTATGCTGACATTTGGTTATCAGCGTTTAATGCTGCAATATACGCTGGAATGTAACGTGATCTAACGGCCGTATTATTAAAAGTCACCACGGGCGGGCTTTCCCCAGAACCAGTTCCCGCACTTTTCCGTATTATTAAAGTTGCGGGTGTTGCTCCGCGGGGCCACGCGTAGTATTAGGACAAGTGGGGAGCTCCAAACCCGCAAATTGATCATTTAGAATAAACTCCTATGAACGCGAGAATAATGTCAGAATTATTTTCGAATGCTATTTGATATATTTTTTATGACTTATTTTACAATAACATATATTTAGTTTTTTTTTTTTTAACTATTGTTGCACTATTTCGGGAGGTCTCTGCCATCTGAAAGCTTCCTCATCGCTTTTGCGATGTATTATTACAGATTTGAGAAATTACTATAATTACCATATATTAATGAATCTCATGACCATATATATTCAGAATTTTTATTTTGCACTTGATATATATGCATATCCATACATGTGTAGGTGCGTCTAGACGTATTCTTAGACCAAATGCCCGAAATTGCATTACATGTTCTGTTAATTTAAAAACTTCCATCTATAACATAAATGTTGCCACGTTAATGTACCACAAACGTTAGATAAAGTGCATTAACGTGAACACATCGATGCTTGTGTTATACTCGTAGAGGAAAGTTTGAATTAAAACATTTAGTAAACGCAATTTCGAGTAAATGGACGCGCACGGCTTATGTTTGTATATGTAGGCCTATGTGTGTAAATGCACACATGTAGGTTTATACTGTTTATATATATAATATATATATATATATATATATATATATATTATATATATATTATACATACATACATACATTACTATCTATCTGACTATACCTATTTATCTATTATTCTATCTATCTATATATACACATACACGCATGTGCTTCGAGGAGATTTTAAGTTGGCGGTGGAATTTCGACATCTATCCAGCCAATATATAGAATCACGCTCAGAATGCAATTTAGAGGCACCGCTCCGAAAAGGTGACGCATGCACCTATGCCTGCTATATTTAGGCACTGCGAGATCTCAAACCGTGCCCAATCGCCTCTACTCTATCATAGCCCTCCATAACACCCTCGATCATTTCCCTTACCCATTCTGTTGTTTAAGGGTGTTTAAGGGGTCTATACAGGGTATACAAGTACTCAACCCATATCCATTTTCATTTACTGTGATAGCTTTCCTTAGCACCATGGATCACTTCTGTAACCCTTGCCGTTGTTTAGGGGTGTGTTTAAGGGGTCTATAAGGGGTATAAAAATATTCATACTGTACCGTCCAATTTATTAATTTACTCTGTGATAGGTTTCCATAGCACCCTAAATAAACCTGCAACCATGTACTGTTGCTTCAATATTTAAGGGGTATGATTTTTGGGTGTATTCGCGTCCTGACCCATTATAGGGACCCCTTATTGGAATGCCACATAGCCTAAGCCACGCAGGACCTGGAGACCTTTCTAACACATCCAAGAACTCCTCCCAACTCATTGTGGTTGCTGAGAAAAAGTGAACTTAAGTAGGTCTCTGGTTATGGTTTGTTTTGACAGTTTGAAAGTTTTTAATATATAGCCCTGTGGGCGGCCCCCTTGTTTTTAGTTCAGTTGGATTGGGATTGATTGTGTTTGTTTTTTTCGTGGCGGGGGCCCTGACCAGGGCCCGAATAAAATCAGCATCATTCAATCAGATTAATGTTAAATCGGCAAACACACTGATACAGGGAAGTTGCCATGCATCTGAAAATAAAACCACAATCCTGGCTAATTTATTGATAATGAAATTTAGTATTTGAACATGTTGGTAACCCTGAAGGTTTTGAGAGCAATTGTGAATTGTTGTAAATGACAATTGACATTGCGATATTCGGTTTGACCCTATCCCCCCCCCAAAAAAAAAGACTGAATATGGCTGTAAATCGTAATTAAGCCAGCACTCGGTGTATGAACTGCGGCGTGTGGGATTGATCTGGCATGCCAACCATAGCCCACAGAAGTCACAAGGGAAGGCTTGCCCGAGGAGTTTAATAGTATGGTTCCCTCCCAGGGGACTATTACACCAGCGGTGTAATAGTACGGCCATAAGATTGCGTGGGCGTAGTAGTGTCTTATCCCTTTGGTCTTGCAAGGTATGGGAGAAGTTTGATGTATTGTATTTTTTTTTTTAAATAAGGAATGCAGATTGAACAATGTGTGTGTGTGTGTGTGTGTGTGTGTGTGTGTGTGTGTGTGTGTGTGTGTGTGTGTGTGTGTGTGTGTGTGTGTGTGTGTGTGTGTGTTCAATGTAGGCTGCATGGATATGTATCACTGACATGATTAGTCGTAGTATTTAAAAAAATAATTTTACCGTTCACAAACTTGGCATCTATATGATTCCATATAACTTCATATTACCAAACTGCAGACAACTCTGAAGTACTAAACGCAATATCTTTGATAATTAGCATCCATAAATGGATGACTGCCTTGGTGACTCCAAAGCAGCGCCGAGTTGCAGGAAATAACTGCAATTGGGGAATCAGGGACTTTTGTTAATATGGTTCTTCAGATTACTTACAACATTTAGGCATCTGGAATCCAAGGAATCGTAAACAGTAGTGCCTTTTGATACAGCGTATTACTTACAACTGACATATTAGCTCCTCTCCTTCCGTGTTTCCTGCAAAACATGTAGATGAGGTGGCTGGTGGTCTTTCAGCCGAGCCATGGACTCAAAGAACAACTTTCAGACAGGTTTTGGTATATTTTTTACTTATTGTGCTCTTGTTATAAAAAGATATGTATACAATTTTACAGGTTTTTGAAAGGAGATTGTAGATTAATTATGCCTAAATGGTCTTAAACGAGGAAATATGTACAACTTGATTATGATATTAAGTAGTAGAAAGTAAGTGCGTTGTGGTAATTTAAGTCATGACAACTTTAAAAATCCGCAAAAATTGCATTATACTTGATGTTTGAATTGAACAGGCTGTGAAACATTGAAAATTGAAATCATATTTATTTGAATACAAACGATGACTATCTAGGTTTAATGCCCTTAAATGTGCGAATTTGGATATGCTTTCTTAATTGAATATAAGTGTTGCATCTTTATGTAGAAGACCTACACGTACACCATACTTGCATGAAATTCAGAGAACATCCTTCCATAGCTGAAGAAGGTTTTTTTTTTTTTTTAGGTTTACATCTCACACTTGTTTTCCGAAGTGGAAAAGGAATGATTATAACTAAATCCAAAATTGCTTCTTGCTTTCCGCTTCGAGAGGGAATAGAGTAGCAGAGTGGGTCAAAATGATAACATGTGAGCCATGCCTGGTTTCTTCTCCGTGCAGCCGGATGATTTATTTCTGGAAGTGATGGGAATCGGGAAAGGGGGACGAAGAGAGCAGGCAGCCGTGGTCGTGGGCAGACCAGCTCCCCCATGTGCTGTACCTGTGTATTCGCTGTCAAATAAGCCTTACTTTTTCTCCGGGCCGCGGGAGACAGTTGCAAGACGTGGCTGTCGGACGGGGACTAGCCTAATGGCTCGGTGGCGCGTCCGGTTACGGTGCGGGACCTATGTACATCACATTATTCCCGTGCATAGGGGGTCGCTCTCGCCTGCCCCGTGTGCCCGCCACTCGTTTGGAACTGACGCCGGTGCTCGTTGCTTCTTAATTCACCGATCGATGCGTATCTCGTTGGGGGCTGACGAGCTTGTTTTCTTGTGGACACGCCTGGGATGCAGTATGTTTGGATCAGGGGTTCCCAGCCTAGGGCTGTGGCCATGGAGCAATGTGAAAATTATGACGTCGAATTGAAATGAATTTTCTCACCTACAGTATCTGCATATAATTATATAACCAATAAACTGGAATCTTTCCTCAAAGTATTTTTGTCATTTAGCTACTGACATCAATACACTATTCATGACTAGTAATACCTCAATCTGAAAAGATGACAGTCACGGGACGGGGCCATGGAGATTACTCCATATTGGTCGGCGGCCACAGAATGGAAATGGTTGGGAACTACTGCTTTAGATTGTGGGGATTATTTTTATTTATTTATTTATTTTTATAAAACGCCTCTCAGGTGTCGGGGTGTTGTTTTTAAGGTTTTCCCCTTTTACAGTAGTGTTCTAGCCTTTTTGTTCTTTCTCAGAGATCTTCAGGTTTTCTTTGCTTGTGATGAAATATGTCTGTGTTATTGTTATTTGATACTGTAGTATTATTGTTGTTGATATTATTACTAGTATTATTATAATTATTGATATTATTATTATTATTATTATTGTTTTGATGTTATCAGAATTATCATTATCATTGTTTGTTGTTATTATTATTATTATAATAATTATTATCATTGTTATTATTATAATTATTGTTATTATTATTATTATTGTTGTTGTTGTTGTTTATCTGATCATCATCATCAGAGCCGTCGCCGTTGCTGTCGTCATCCCTAAATGGTGAACTCGCCTCTCAACTTCTCACCTTCCACCCTTCATTCCTCTCTCTCTCTCTCAAGCCCTCTCTCTTCCTCATCTCTTCATCTTCTCTCCAC
>NW_020870877.1:401108-403974 GCF_003789085.1 Penaeus vannamei | reverse complement strand
AAAGGGCATAGCCCCCCTAAAAAAAAGAATGAAAAAAAAAAATAATAAAACAATAAGGATGAAAAAAAACAAAAAATAATCAACCACTATCCAAGTATTTCATACATTTCCCCACAAACACAACCGTGTGATACAGATTCTCAGTATTATAAAATAACATGCATCACTCACAAGGGCTCCAATATATTCTGCTTCTTCCTCTGAACAACAATCTTGAAGATAAAAAGAAATTAAAAATATCCAAAGAAAAAAAATCCCGTTGCTATTCTCAGAAATCATTGTTCAACTTTTTATTGTTTTATTTTCTGTTATATTTCTAAAACTAGTATTTCATTTGCATTCGTTTGGCCAACTCGAGCTGTATTGTGTTTAAAAGTCAGACTACATTCAACCACGTCGAGCTAACACACAAATACAGTAAATAGACGTATAAAAATGAAATAAAATAAAAAAGATGAAATAAATAAAAAACTTTATCCAGATTAGGTTCACTACCATTGTATTACAGTGCATAGAGAAAGGAGAGAGGGAAAAGGAGAGAGAGAGAGAGAGAGAGAGAGAGAGAGAGAGAGAGAGAGAGAGAAGAGGAGAGAGAGAGAGAGAGAGAGAGAGAAGAGAGAGAGAGAGGAAGAGAAGAGACAGGACAGACAGACAGACAGACAGAGAGCAGAGAGTGAGAGAGAGAGAGAGAGGGGAGCTAGGGAGGGAGAGAGGAAGTGAGAGACAGACAGAGACAGCCAGAGAGCGAACGAGAGAGATCGAGAGAGAGGAGGGAGGGAGGAGAATGAGAAGAGATGAGAGAGAGAGAGAGAGAAGAGGAGGAGAGAGAGAGAGAGAGAGAGAAGAGAGAGAGAGAGAGATAGTGACGATAGATAGATCATACATAGATAGAGAGAGAGGAGACAGAAGACAGAGAGAGAGAGAGAGAGAGAGAGAGAGGAGAGGAGGGAGAGAGAGAGAGAGAGAGAGAGAGACGCACACGAGGACAAGGACATAAACTAGTGATAACCAGTTTGCATTTCACTCCTCTGTAAAATGATTCAGTGACGCGGACTTTGTTTTATGGAAGTGAAGACAAAAGCGAATGACAAGAAGAGGGACGGATAAATCAATTGTGAAAAGTAGGTACGACGAAAGCTAAGAAAGGGAGAGAAAGGAGAAAAGGATAAGAAGGAACAACGTAATTATTTCAATATTGATTGAATACATTTACACATACACATACACATTATCAATGTCAAAAATATTATCATCTTTATTACTGCTATTATCATTGTTATTATGATTATTAACAACCTTATTACTGTTACGGATCAAAATCATTATTATTGTTTTGATGATTATGGTGATGTCATAATTTGCATTATCATTACCATAATCTGTATTAACAAAATACTCATTATAGTCATTAATATCATTATCATTAGCGTTATCATTAATATCATCATAATCGGAGACAGGAAGAAGTGTTTATATTATTCTTTTTATTTATTTGTCGTTCTTTCTCTCTTTTCGAAAAAAGATTAAAGGCGAACTTCAGCATTTTTCTGTCCCGTGTTCAAAGGCCATGTGCGCTTATCATGCATGAGTTGACTTATTACATAACCCGGGTTACTTTATTTGTTTAAAAATAAAATAACAACAACAACAACAACAAAACAACAACAAACAACGGCGACAACAACAACAACGACGACAACAACAACAACAACAACAACAACAACAACCAGCAAACAACAACAACAACAACAAACGACAACAACAATAACAACAACAGCAACAACAACCAACAACCAACATAATAATGATTTAGCGAGTAACTTTAAACGTATAAATAGAGATATAGTACCTGAATTAAGTAGCTTAAGCGAAACTTTATCATTTTTCGATGTAGAAATACATAAAATAATGTTGATAATCTGGGCATCTGAAACTGCAATTTTCTCATACTTTCTCGACTGAAAAAAATAATGTGAACTCGTATTAAACATGATGGACCCGAGATAAAACTGGACATGAACCATCGCAATTTTTTTTTTTTTTTTTTTTTTGGGGGGGGCTATTTTGCAAAATCGTGAGTACTTTTTTTTCGATATTTTATCCTCCCGGCTCTTCATTTTTTATAGCTTTTGATTAAGCTTTATTATTTTCCTTTTTTATCACGATTTTTTTTTTTTGGGGGGGGGCACTGCATTTGGTAATAGTGGAACATATCCTAGCACATTTCTACTTTTTTTTTTTTTTTTTTGAGGGTGGGTGGTACTAATTTGGGGGAAATATCCGAGCCTGAACAAAACCCAAGAGGACCTGGAACAACCTCACATTTTGTACAGAACAAATTTACTTATCTTTTTCTTCATGGTCCTCGATACCAATACCAAGAAGCCTAAATACCATTGTTTCTTCCACTTGGAACAGTTTGTACCACGAAGCTCCGTTCATGTGATCTATTTACGTCTTTATTTTATGCACTATCTAAGCGAGCGTATATATATCAGCTTGGTGTTAAAGATATATTGCAATACCTACGGAAAATAATAATGAGGAAAGTTTTTAAAAAATCTCTCTCTCTCTCTCTCTCTCTCTCTCTCTCTCTCTCTCTCTCTCTCTCTCTCTCTCCCTCTCTCTCTCTCTCTTCTCTCTCTCTCTCTCTCTCTCTCTCTTCTCTCTCTCTCTCTCTCTCTCTCCTCTCTCTCTCTCTCTCTCTCTCTCTCTCTCTCTCCTCTCTCCTCTCTCCTCTCCTCTCTCCCTCCCTTCTTCCCCTCCCTCCCTCCCTCCCTCCCTCCTCCCTCCCTCCTCTCTCCCTCCCTCTCCCTCTCTCCCCTCCCTCCCTCCCTCTCTCCCTCTCTCTATCTATCTATCTATC
>NW_020870877.1:388608-391108 GCF_003789085.1 Penaeus vannamei | reverse complement strand
GTAATTTTTATCATTATTTTAATCGTGATTATTATTTTTTAATTCAGTCTTTATTATTACTATTGCTATTACAATTACTATCATCATCATTACCATTATCAGTATTATCATCACTATCATTATTATCAGTATCACCATCAACAAAACACCATCAACATTACTGTAAAATCAACATGAACATCATCATCATTATCATCATTGCCACTGCTACCATATCACACCCACCACCATGATCACCATCATCTTCACATTCATCAATTGTAATAGTCATGTTCATAATCATCATCACTATCATTATCATTATAACATCATTATCATCAGCATCGTACCAACATTACCACACTCATCTCCATTTTCATCACCATTGTTATTATCATTTAATAGCTATGAACACCACTACCGTCATTACTAATGGTAATATTCTAAAATATTACTGTAGAAATAATAGAAACAAGAACAAAGAATCAACATTATCATTTATGATGACATTAAAGGCAAATGCTATTAATTATAATGATAATCTCCCATGATAATACACATTAAGCAGCACAGACGTGTTATTAAAGCAAAATTCATAACTGATAACTCGCTGGACAGAGAAAATACTAACATATATCATAAAAAAATATGTGATCTGGACACATGACAGGGAAATCCATATGGTAGTTTATATATATTTTTAGATGAGGTTACTCGGTACAACATATGTTTTGATATCTAATATTTTCGTTTTTGCTTGTGTTGGTTATTTGTTTATAAGTATTATCATTATTTCTTTAGTTAATCTTTACGTTCTTTCACCCCCCTCCTCTTCCTCCATCTGTTTATACATTTATGTCCCTCACTTACTCTGTGTGTCTTTCGGTCTGTCTGTCTCTCTGCCTGTCTGCCTGTCTGTCTGTCTCTCTCTCTGCGTCTGTATGTTGTGTGTGTGTGTCTGTTTGTCTCTCTCTCTCTCTTGTCTCTCTCTCTCTCTCTCTCTTTCTCTCTCTCTCTCTCTCTCTCTCTCTCTCTCTCTCTCTCTCTTCTCTCTCTCTCTCTCTCTCTCTCTCTCTCTCTCTCTCTCTCTCTCTCTCTCTCTCTCTCTCTCTCTCTCCCTCTCTCCCTTACTCAGCCTCTCCTCAGTCCCAAGAAATTGATTTCCAAGTGCAAAGTTCTTCATGTTAACTAAATTAAAATCCTCCGGTGCATCCCACGAAGACCTCCTCCGCATATGGACGACTTCCACTCGACCAATTTGTGAATCCGCAGCATTCGTCCATTACCAACTTTGGAAGAACAATATTGGAAAGGCTTCAAAAAAAGAGCCTTACGTATCATTCTTGGGTCGAACTGCTACCTCATACACGGACGCGCCAAACCAACTGCAAATTCTTAGACGACCGGAGAAAATTCTTAGCAGAAATAATTCGCTCACATCTCTACATCGGCGAGACATCGGATTCTGCTCCTTGGCTTGCGTCAGTCATGAAAACAGTTCCGTGAGGATGTTGACAACAAGTTCTGTGAACCAAAGTGTAAAGTAATGATTTACTTTTGGAACTATTTTACTAATTAATTATATTATTGTTATATATTATTATTATTATTATTATTATTATATTATTATTATTATTATTATTATCATCATCATTATTATTATTATTATTATTATTATTTTTATTATTATTATATATGCTTCTCTCTCAATGTCTGGGTTTCTCTCTCTCTCTTCTCTCTCTCTCTCTCTCTCTCTCATCTCTCTCTCTCTCTCTCTCTCTCTCTCTCTCTCTCTCTCTCTCTCTCTCTCTCTCTCTCTCCTCTCTCTCTCTCTCTCTCTCTCTCTCTCTCTCTCTCTCTCTCTCTCTCTCTCTCTCTTCTCTCCTGTCCATCCCTCTCTCTCCATACATCTCTCCTCTCCCTTTTCTTTCAATATATTTTTCCTCTCCCCTCTCTCTCCTTTCCCCTCTCCCTCTCCCTCTCTCTTCGTTCCCTTGTCTTCCTTCTTTTGGAAAGTATATATTCCAGCTCCGCGATTTATGCTTCAGGGCGTAGTGTTAACTTTTCTAAATTTCGTGTTTTAGAGAGTTAAATTCCCTCATACCGACGAATATGTTTCCTTTTAGAAGCCCCATTTCTTTTTTTTTGGGGGGGGGGATGTGTCTGTCTGTTATTGAAGACGCTTATATGTACATCTATACGCGTAAGGGAACACACACACGCACACGCAGGCAAGTACAAGAACTTACACTTACGTACAAACATATACATACGTACGTTCTCGTGCGTACACATTAGCAGAATATATACATACTTTCGTGTATACAAAATACATATATACACAGTTGTACATATACAGTTTTACAGACACAAAAGGAAATCACACAACCACATAGCTGTATGTATATTCGGATCCACAACCACGTAGTGAGAGAGAAGTACACGAAATCACACATAATCAGCGTACAAAAGAATAATTACACAATAATTACATGCTGAAAAATACACAGTTAATAAGTGA
>NW_020870877.1:328608-378608 GCF_003789085.1 Penaeus vannamei | reverse complement strand
ACCAGCAAATAATTTTTTTTTTACCATTTTTTCCCACGACCCGTATTTTTTCCCCTCATTCTTCACGCGAAACCAGAGTCGTATTTATTTCCTTTTCAAGTATTTCTCTTGTTTATTCTCTCTCTATTCTCCTTTAATTTTTCTTGCATTCCCTTCATGAATATCCATCACATATTATTTTCTTCTTTTCAAGTATTTTTCTTGTTTATTCTCTCTATATTCTCCCTTTTATTTTTCTTGCATTCTCATCATGAATATTCATCACATATTTATTTTCTTCTTTTCAAGTATTTTCTCGTTTATTCTCTCTATATTCTCCCTTTTATTTTTCTTGCATTCTCATCATGAATATTCATCACATATTTATTTTCTTTTCAAGTATTTCTCTTATTTATTCTCTCTCTATTCTCCCTTTTATTTTTCTTGCATTCTCATCATGAATATCCATCACATATTTTATCTCTTTTTCTCAAGTATTTTTCTTAATGTATCCTTATCCACGTATTTCCTGCATGCGTGTGTTCGTGTGTTCGTGGATTGTCTTGCAGAACGTCTTGGTTTAAGTATTTCGAGTGGTAATAACGGGGTTGTTGGTGCTTGCAGAATGGTCTGCTTGGGGCTGGGAAGTCTTTTCTCTGATTTTCTATTTTTTCCTGCTTTCTGTTTGTCTGTGTTTGGATGTCTGTCTGTCTTCTCTCTATCTTTATCTATCTATCTATTTTTTTTTCTCTCTCCTCTGTCTGTATCTCTTTCTCTATCTCTCTCTCTCTTTCTTCTTTCTTCTTTCTTTCTCTTCTTTCTTTCTTTCTTTCTTCTTCTTTCTTTCTTTCTCTCTCTCTCTCTCTCTCTCTCTCTCTCTCTCTCTCTCTCTCTCTCTCTCTCTCTCTCTCTCTCTCTCTCTCTCTCTCTCTCTCTCTCTCTCGTTCTTTCTCTTCTTTCTCTATCTATCTATCTATCTATCTATTTATCATTCTGTGCGTCTCTCTATGTCTTTGTGTCTCTGCTCTCTCTCTCTCTCTCTCTCTCTCTCTCTCTCTCTCTCTCTCTCTCTCTCTCTCTCTCTCTCTCTCTCTCTCTCTCTCGTCTCTCTCTCTCTCTGTTTCTCTCTCTCTCTCATCTGTCTATCTATCTACCTCTCTCTCTCTCCCTTTTCTTTTCTATCTATCTAGCTATCTGTCCATCAATATGTGCTTCTCTCTGTTTATGTCTTTGTCTCTGCTCTCTGTCTCTCTCTCTCTCTCTTCTTCTCTCTCTCTCTCTCTCTCTCTCTCTCTCTCTCTCTCTCTCTCTCTCTCTCTCTCTCTCTCTCGACATCGATCCATGCGTGTTGTATACTTAAAAAGATCAAGAGGAATAAGAAATGAATTAACACAGTAATTCAACTAAATAAATATAAATATATAGAAATTCGTGAAAAGAGAGAGTGAAGTGAAAGAGAGATGAAACAAATAGTAAAATGAAACATCAAAGAAAAGGTTTGAAAATACGGAGAGAATGTGAGACCATAAATATATGTCTGTATGATGAATAACTTTTCAAATTTCTTTTGTTTCTTTGGTAGATGTGTTATTTTTTTATGATATGATTACATTTTAATGATTTTCTTTAGAATTTCTATTATTTTCATGGCGTCAGTATAATTGTCTTTCTAAATCATCACTATCACCACCACCGCCCATCGTCATCGTCATCCGTCATCATCATGCATCATCATCATCATCATCATCATCATCAGCACAGCAGCAAGCAGCGAGCAGCACCAGCAGCAGCAGCATGCACCACCACCACCACCACCACCACACCATGCCACCCACCAACCACCACCACCACCACACCACACCACCCACCCACCACCACCACCACCACCACCACACCACCACATATACGTCAGCATCATATATATGGTGCGTGTGTGTGTGCTATATCTGTGTTGTTGTATGTGTGTGTGTGTGTGTGTGTGGTGTGTGTGTCTGTCTGTTTGTATGGTGTGTGTTGTGTGTGTGTGTCTGTGTGTCCTGTAGTCTGTGTCTCTGTGTTACATACAAATACAACATAGCCCTGCTACGTATATAATTTCCAACACATACACTTCTCTTTTTCCTCATAAAACACTCTTTCCACGACGAAAAAACAATAAAAAACCGCTTTTTGCTGAAAAAAGAGCGAGATAAAAACAACCGCTTTAATCTCGATAACGCAAGCCTGATCTAGGGGCCAAGAACCCGCACGCGAAACTCAGTGCAACAACCCGTATCGGATATGAGTGGAATCTTCCTAAAACAAACACGAGTAAATTGTACATTCGCAAGGCACATACGAATTGAACAAAAAAAAAAATAATAATAATAATAAATAAATAAATAATAAATAAATAAAAAGGTAAATAAAAATAAATAAATAAAGTTTTAACGGGAAATACACACGCATAGTTAGCTCAGTAATTCTGATCAGGTAATATTGAAGTGTCTGGGAATACTTGTATCTTTTGTTGTCCTAGTACATAGTTTTTTTTTTCTTACTGTAACACATTCGTCCATCCTCATGTCTACACTCATCATCAATTATCACCAACCCACCTCCACCAAGTCTCACACACCGGTCATCACTCATCACTACCAAACCGTTAAACCTCACCATCACCATTACTATCTCTCTTTTTCACCACCATCACCCACCACCATCCCTCACCATCACCACCACTAATCCTCATTTTCCTCATCCCACCATCCTCATCTTCATCACCACCATCTTAATCCTCATCTCATCCCACCACACCGTCCTCATCTTCATCACCATCACCCACCGTCACCTCATCCATCACCACCACGAACCTCATCTTCATCACCATCACCACCATCCTCATCTTCATCACCACCATCTTAATCTTCATCACAACCCCAACACATCCTTGACGTCGAAAGCCTCTCGAGATAAAGGGATCTGGCGTGAGAATCTTTTATTTTATTTCGCGCACAAGTACTCCGCCAAAACCAATATGCAAATGAACACAACAGGTCTTTTAAAGGAAGATTTCAATCCACGTTTGGTAATAAGGTTTCTCTCGCCTCTGTAACACAAATGGATCTCTCTCTGTCTGTCCTATTTTGTTGTTTGTCTGTCTGGCTGGCTGTTTGTCTGTTTTGTCTCTGTCTGTCTGTTCTCTCACTCTCGTTCTCTTCTCTCTCTCCTTCTCTCTCTCTCTCTCTCTCTCTCTCTCTCTCTCTCTCTCTCTCTCTCCTCTGCTCTCTCTTCTCTCTCTCTCTCTCTTTCATATATATATATTCTTCTTTCTTTCTTTCTTACTTCTATACTTTTCCTCATCTTATCTTCCTCCTCTTTTTGGATCTTTCACGGAAGAGAGAATTTTAGTAAATAGACATTTTTTTTTATATATCTTGGGACATGGAGGGCACGTCAATAGCCTGCCTCAGTCTTATCGGCAGCGGTATGTCTCTTGTGGGCAGTTATCGTAATCAAACATATATACGGCGGGACGATACTACACCAAAAGAGCTTTGGTTGGAAGGTTATTTGTGTTATTCTATATTGCTATGTATTTTGGTATTATATAATGTTTTTATAACACATCCGCGTCTCTTTTTCTTTCTCTCACAACACCTTCTTCTCTCTCTCTTTCTTTCTCTCTCTGTATCTCTCTTTATTTTTTTCTTTCCTCTCTCTGTATCTCTCTTTATTTCTTTCTTCTCTCTCTTTTTCTTCCAACCCTCTCCTTCCCCTCCCTCCTTCCTTCTTCCTCTCATCCCTCCATTCTTCCCCCCCATCCTCCACTCTTCCTCTCCTCCCTGCCTCCTCCTCTCGTCCCTCCGCCCCCTCCTCCCCCCGTCCCCCTCCTCCCCCCTCCTCCACCCTCCGTCCCCCTCCTCTCGTCCCTCCCTCCCTCTCCCCCTCCCCCCCTCCTCCCCTCCGTCCCCCCTCCTCCCTCCCTTGTCCGTCCCCCCTCCTCCCTCCCTCCGTCCCCCCCTCCTCCCTCCCTCCGTCCCTCCTGCCCGTCCCTCCTCCCCCTCCTCCCTCCCTCCCCGCTCCCCCCTCCCTCCTCCTCCCTCCTCCCTCCTCCTACCCCTCGATAGATATCTTTTCTTAGTTCTTCGAGAAACAGTTCCTTTCTTATCCTTATCACGTTCTCAATGCAAGAGATATAGGTTCTTATAGTATATAGTCTTAGAGGTAAAAATCCTATGCTTATCTCGTCCCTCTGTTTTTGTCGTGTGTGTTTTTTGTTTCCGTGTTGCCCTTTTTTATGTTTTTTGTTTGTTTGTTGTTGATGGTGTTTTTTATGTTTTGTGTTTGTTGTTTTTGATTTCGTTTTTGTTTTTTGTTTTTTATTGTTTTTGTTTTCTTCTTTGGTAGTCATTAGGTTTCTCTCTCTCTCTCTCTCTCTCTCTCTCTCTCTCTCTCTCTCTCTCTCTCTCTCTCTCTCTCTCTTCTCTCTCTCTCTCTCTCTCTCTCTCTCTCTCTCGTCTCTCCCTCCCTCCCTCTTTCGTCCTTCCCCTTTATCACCCTTTCATTAACGTTCCGCTTCTCTTCGTCTTTTCATCCCCTTTTCTTTCTCTTCTCTCTCTCTCTCTCCTCTCTCTCTCTCTCTCTCTCTCTCTTCTCTCTCTCTCTCTCTCTCATCTCTCTCTCCTCTCTCTCTCCTCTCTCTCCTCTTCCTCTCTCTCTCTCCTCTCTCTCTCTCTCTCTCTCTCTCTCTCTCTCTCTCTTCTCTCTCCTCTCTCTCTCTCTTCTCTCTTCTGTTTCTCTCTCTCCCTCCCAAGTGTCGAAAATTACGTGTGATTATTTCCCTATTGCATTTTCCATTACATGATTAAACGAAGTGAACTCCTGAAAAGAATATGTGAACAATTACGTATATTCATCACCTGAAAAATGCAAATAACATGGCGTGGCATTTTTTTTTTTTTTAAGTAATGTTGGTAATTTTGTGAATGGGTCCGTGACGAACCTGGCCATTTGTTTTACGTCAGTTGGGTGAATGTGTAAAAAAAATGACGCTTATTTCACTTTCTCTCACTAACTTGCTCACTGAGTGTTTGAATGAGGGAGGGAGGGAGGAAAGAAAAGAGAGAGAGATAAGAGAAAGAGAGAGAGAGAGAGAAGAGAGAGAGAGAGACAGAAAGACAGACAGAAGAGAGAGAGAGAGAAGAGAGAGAGAGGAGAGAGAGAGAGAAAGAGAAGAGAAAGAGAAGAGAAAAGAGAGAGAGAAGAGAAGAGAAAGGAGAAAGAGAGAAAGATAGATAGGGAGAGAGAGACTGACAGATGACAGAAAAGAGAGAAAGAAGAGAGAGAGATAACCAGCAGAACGACAGCGAGAGAGAGAAAGAGATAGAGATTAGAGAAAACAAAGACAAAGAGAAGAGAGAGAATGAGAAAGAGAGAAAGAGAAGAGAGAGATAGAGAAAGAAAGAGACAAAGACAAGACCAAAGAAGAAGAGAGAAGAAATTAAAAGTCCTCCGACGTAAGGAAAGCTGGGAGAATGAAACCCCAGATCCTTTCCGATTTCAAAACCAGATCATGTTAACAAGGAGCCAGAAGAGACGCTGATAATCTAGGGTTTCCTTCACTTTGATGGATGAAGTGAAGATAGAGGAGGAGAGGAAGAGAGAGACAAGAGGAAAAGAGAGACAACAGAGGAAAGAGAGAGAGAGAGAAGGGAAAGAGAGGAAAAGAGAGAGAGAAAGAGAAAAGAGAGAGACAAAGGCGAAAGAGACGAGAGAGAGGAGAGAGAGAGAAAGAATGAAGAAGAAAAAGATGAATGAGAAGAGAGAAGAAAGATGAAGAGAGAAGAAAGATGAAAGAGGAGAGAGAGACAAGAGAGAAAGAGGAGAGAGAGACAAGAGAGAAAGAGGAGAGCAGAGGCGGTGAATAATAAATAGATAGAAAATAGATAGAGGGAGATGGAGTGGAAAGGATGGGTAAGTGATCGAAATAAGATAGACAGAGAGAGAGATGAGAGAGAAAGAGAGAGAGAGAAGGA
Organism: Penaeus vannamei; assembly: GCF_003789085.1. NCBI lineage: Eukaryota > Metazoa > Arthropoda > Malacostraca > Decapoda > Penaeidae > Penaeus > Penaeus vannamei. Next base: position 372,612 of record NW_020870877.1, on the reverse strand, counting down.
GAGAGAGAGAGAAAGAGAAAGAGAAAGAACGAGAAGAGGAGGAGAACCAGAGGATATTAATAAGAAGAAAAAGAGGGTAAGAGAACAGATGGAACGATTGCAAAACAACAAAAACAACAANAGAGAGAGAGAGAGACGCAGAGAGAGAGAGAGATGAGGAGAGGACGAGAGACGAGAGGACGAGGAGAGAAGACGACAATAAGATGAGCAAGAGGGAGAGAGGGGAGAAAGTAGAAGGGAGCAGGGAGGGACGACGGAAGGAGCAGATAGAGATAGAGAGAAGAGGAGAGAGAGAGATTTTGTGAGTATTGGTTATAGAGAGTTGAGAAGAGGAGATGTTATGGATATATTGTATGTGAGAAATGATGAATATGAGGATAAGTAAGAAGGATATATGTTGGATGATAGTAGGGATAGAAGCGAGTATTTTAATATGGAGAGGGTGTTGATAGTATTGTGAGAAGGAGGATGAGAGAGGAGGAATAGAGGATGGGAAGGAGAGAGAGATAGAGAGAAGGACAGAGAGGATAAGAGAAGGAGAGAGAGGATAGAGAGAAGTGTGTGTGTAGCGAGAGGAGAGGGAAGAGAGAGGATATTTTCATGTAGGTTTCCGAGAGAGTAGAAGGGGATAGAGAGAGGGATAGAGAGAAGGAGAGAGAGGGATATAGGACTGAAGAGCGGAGAGAGAGATAGAGAGAAGGAGAGAGAGGGATAGAGAGAAGGAGAGAGAGAGAGAAAGGGAGAAAGAGAGATAGCGAGAGAGAAGAGAGAGAGAAGGAAGGAGGAGAAGAGAGAGAGGAGAGGAGAGAGAGAGAGAGAGAAGAGAGGAAGAGAGAGAGGAGGAGAGAGAGGAGAGAGGAGAAAGAGAGAGAGAGAGAGAAGAGAGAGAGAGAAAGAGAGAGAGAGAGAGAGAGAGAGAGAGGGAGAGAGAGGAGAGAGAAGAGAGAGAGAAAGAGAAAGGAGAGAGAGATATAGAGAAGGAGAGAGGAGAGAATAGAGAAAGAGAGAGGAGAGAGAATAGAGAGAAGGAGAGAGAGAGAAAGGAGAGAAGAATAGAGAGAAGAGAGGAGAGAGACGAGAAGAGAGAGGAAAGAGAGGAGAGAGAGAAGAGAGCGAGGAGAGAGAGAGAGGAGAAGAGAGAGAAGGAGAGAGAGAGAGAGAGAAGGAGAGAGAGAAGAGAGAGAGAGAGGAGAGAGAGAGAGAGAGAGAGAGAGAGAGAGAGAGAGAGAGAGAGAGAAGAGAGGAGGAGAGAGAGAGAGAGAGAGAGGAGAGAGAGAGAGAGAGAGACGAGAGGAGAGGGCGAGAGAGAGAAGGAGAGAAGAGAGAGAGAGAAGGAGAGAGAGAGAGAAAGAGAAAGAGAGAGAGAGAGAGATAGGCGTTCCAAACAAGCAGACAGACGCGGCCGGGTGTCCCAGCGCGGGGCTCGGCGCTGCTCGTCGAGATTAATTGCTCTCCCAAATGACTGGATATTAGAGCCAGGAAGGCCAATTACTCGCTATCGCTTCGGACACTGATTGCACAGGAAGTGATGAAGGAGGGTTGGCGCCGAAAAAGAGAAAGAGTTGTTTGTTGGTTTTTTATTTATTCGTTTATTGGTTTGTGGTTTATTTATTGGTTGTTGGTTTATTGGTGTGTTTGTTTTTTGGTTTGTTGGTTTATTGGTGTTTGTTTTGGTTTGGTTTGGTTTATTTGTGTTTGTTTTTTGTTTGTTGGTTTTTTTTTGGTTTATTTATGCTGTTATATTTGTTTATTGGTTTATTTATGTGTTTATTGGTTTGTATATTTGTTTATTGGTTTATTTATGTGTTTATTGGTTTATTTATGTGTTTATTGTTTTGTTTCTTTTTTCTTTTCCTTTCCATCTCTCTCTCTCTCTTTTCTCTCTCACTCTTTCCTGTGTGAGTGCACGTGCGGGATGCGCGTCGAGCCCCTCCCACCCTTCCTTTCACCGCGGGCAGCAAAACCCTCTTCCGTGCGGATGAATACAAGGTCTCTGTCGGGATTACTGCAAGCGAAACATATACGAAACGAAGCTTTATAAACAATATGGTTTATTCAGTCCGGATCACACTAACGATGGCGAGAGGGAAATCTGTTTATTTGTGTTCTTATTTCACGTATTATATATGTAGTACATTAAGAGAGTGGCATCCTGCACGCTAAATTCAACCCTTTCGTAGTAATTCATAAGAGCTACAGTATATTCAGTCCGGATCGCACTAACGATGGCGAGAGGGAAATCTGTTCATTAGTGTTCCTGTTTCACATATTGTAGTACATTAAGAGAGTGGCATCCTGCACGCTAAATTCAATCCTCTCGTGGTAGTTCTTAAGAGCTACTTCGATAAGAAGACGACTACGAAGAAGAGGAAGGAAGAACAGGAGGAAGGCGAAGACGAAGGGGTAATAGAAAAGATGTATGGAAATAAAAAACAAAAAAACTTAATATTCAAGTTAAAAAAAAATGCATTATCTAATTAATGCCAATTATTTTCTGCGTCACAGCAGCCAGCAAGCAGAGGGTATCCCCATTAGGATGTTAAGCCAGGGTCAAGTTTCTACGCGGTGTCAGGCTTTGGGAAAATGGAATAACTCGAATTAATTGTTTATTTATATATTTATTGGTGATGGCATTGTAACTCATAATACCCATTGGGTGCATTTATTTCCTTCTCGACTCATAATACCAATTGTATTTACTTATTGATTTCTCACTCATAATACCAGTTGGATTTATTTATTGATTTCTCCCTCATAATACCAATTAGATTTATTTATTCCCTCCTCGACTCATAATACCAATTCTGTGTTTATTCCCTTCTCGACTTGTAATACCAGTTGGATTTGTTTATTGATTTCTCCCTCATAATACCAATTGAATTTATTCCTCCTCGACTACCAACTGGATGTATTTATTTCCTTCTCGACTGTTCTAATGTATTTTACGGGGCTTCCCAACCCGAAAGGCTCAGCCAGTGTTCTCTTTGTTTTTCTCTCACTGTAAGAGATACAGTTTATGCGCACCTCTCACGGCTGAATAAATATTGTCAAAAGGAATTAGATATTTTAGTCTTGTTGCACGCGTATGCTTGTGTATATATGCATGTATGTTTGGTTGCAAAGTCTAGGAGATTCGACGTGTAGATTGAAACAGGCACAACAAGAGGGAAATGCAACAGTGACCAACATAGGGGATGGAAATGCAACATGCAACGTTACCGGGTCGTGTTGTGAGGAGAAAAAGGGGTTCGCGACCTCCCTCCCTCCCTCCCTCCCTCCCCCACCCTCCCTCTTCCTCTCGCTGGCTCCGCCTCCGTCCCTCTTTCCTCCCACCCTTCCTCCCCCTTTCCTCTTTTCCTTTCTTGATATCTCTCCCTCTCTTACCTTCCTTACCTTACTTCTTTTTCTTTCCCTCCTCTCTCCGGTCCCTCCCTCCCTTTTTCCTTCCCTCTCTCCGCTCCCTACCCCCTCTTCCCCTCTGCCCCCTTACCTCTCTCTCCCTCCCCTCCATCTCCTTCCCTCTCTCTCTCCCCTCCCCTCCCCTTCTGTCTCTCCGCCTCCCTACCTCCCTTTTCCTTCCCTTCCCACCCCTCCCCTCCCCCTCCGCCCACCCCTCGCTCCCTCCGCCCCCCCCCACCCCTCTCCTTTACCTCTCTCTCCCCTCCCACCCCTCCCCTCCCCCTCCCCCACCCCCATTTGCGGGCTTGCTCTCGTGACCCTAATCGTCGCGTGCAGAGCGAACCACGGGGTCGTTAGCAGACTTAAACGGCCGATCTTGGTGTCGTCTTGGTCGTCGTCCTTGTCCGGAGGAGGCGGCGATCGTCTCGTCAGGTCGCTTTTTTTTTTTGGGTTTGGTTGTTTATTGCCTCTTGGGTCCAGTTTGTTTATTTGTTTATTGGTCTGGGTATTTGTTTATTGGTTAGTTATTTGTTTGTTGGTTTAGGTTTTTGTTTATTGTTTTATTTATTAGTTTATTGGTTTGTTTACATGTTTATTTATTTGTTTATTGTTTGATTTATTTATTTATTTGATTGATTTGATTGATTTATGTGTTATTTTTTATTTATTTATTTGGGAGCGTAGTTTTGTGGTATCGAAGACCGCGCGATGACTAATTAGGAAAGACAGAAGGAAAGCAGTGGCTTTATTCGACATTTGTCTAATTTGGAAATACTTTTAAAACCTTTACTCCGTGACAGCGCGAGTACGACGAGGGGGAAAATGGGTGCCAGTGCCAACGGTAGGAAATAGGCACTGACGTATTTCCGAGGCATCGGCATTGGCACCTGAGCAGTATGTGTAGAAGTGCGGGAGGGGGTGCCAAGACGGGGGGTGATATGGAGAGAAAAGAAAAATGGAGGTGTTAGTGACGTCATCTTAGCTATGACGTCATCGTGACAGAGGAGGGCGGAGGAGCGACAGCGTCGGGGCTTTGATACAATAGGATTTTTTTGCCCCTTTTCTCCTCCTCCGCTTTAGGTGTTTTTTGTTTGTTTGTTTGTCTTATTTTTTGTGTAAATGACTTTCTCCTTTTTCGTCTCTTCTCTCTCTCTCTCTCTCTCTCTATCTATCTATCTATATCTATCATATATATATATATATATATATATATATATATTATATATATATATATATATATATATATATAGAGAGAGAGAGAGAGAGAGAGAGAGAGAGAGAGAGAGAGAGAGAGAGAGAGAGAGAGAGATGTAGATATATATTTCTTTTTTTCTTTCTTTCTTTTTTCTTTTCTCTTTCTCTCATTTTTTATCCTTCTCTCTCCCTCGCCCTTCTTCCTTCCCCCTCTCCTCCCCCGCCCCCACTTTCTCCCCTCTATCCCCTCCCTCTCTTGCCCTCCTTCCGTCTTGCCTTTTTCCTCCTTTTCCCCCTTTCCTTGCAATTTGCAAAGATTACCATGGCGAAAGTGGGGTGGGAAGATTATAAAGGCTTTAACCCAGATAAGGGAGTCTGCTCTGTCACCACGCGCGCCCTCGCCCTCTTGTCGGGCCTGGGTGTCGACACTGCCTTCTCCTCCCCTCTCTCCCCTCGCTCTCTTCCTCTCTCTAGCTTTCTCTAGCTCTCTCTTTCTCTCTCTTTTCTCTCCTCCTCTTCTCGTATTATTTTACTCTATTTTTTCTTTTGCTTTATTCTCTCTTCCTTACTCTCTCTCTTGTGCGCTCTTTCTTTCTTTTTCTCTCTCTTTCTCCCTCTCTCTCTCTCTCTCTCTCTCTCTCTCTCTCTCTCTCTCTCTCTCTCTCTCTCTCTCTCTCTCTCTCTCTCTCTCTCTCTCTCTCTCTCTCTCTCTCTCTCTCTCTCTCTCTCTCTTCTCCCCCTAACTCCCTTTCTCCCTCCTTCCCTCCTTCTAACACTCTCCTTTTCCGTTCTCCTCTCGCTTTTCAGTCTTCGTTTGGTTCTTTTCCTTCTCCTCCTATTTTTATTCTAATTTCTCCTTCTCCTCCTCCTCCTCCTTCGTCGTTCTTCTTCTCCTTGTTCTTCTTCTTGCTTTCTTTTTCCTTCCTCCTCCTCTTTTTCGTCTCTTATCCTTACTCCTTCCTCTCTTCTTCCTCCTCCTCCTACTCCTTCTCCTTCTCCTCCCTTTCTCTCTCCCCTTTTAGGCAGACAGACATACAGACAGAGCAGAAACACAGAGAGGTGCTAGAAAAAAACGAATATAAAGTGTGAAAAAAGATAAGAAAAAGTGAGTTAGTAAGTGAACGAGTGATAAGGAGAAAGTGAAAGAGACAGAGAATGAGAGAGAGAAAGAGAGAGGGAGACAGAGACAGACAGACAGGCAGATAGAGACAGGTAAACAATCAGACAGATAGACAGACAGAGGCATAGACAGGCAGACAGAGAGAGATAGACAGACAGACAAACAGAGACAGACAGACAGAAATAGACAGATAGAGACAGACAGACAGACAAAGACGGATAAACAAACAGACGGATAGACAGACAGGACGAGAGAGAGAGAGAGAGAGAAGAGGAGAGAGAGAGAGAGAGAGGAGAGAGAGAGAGAGAGAGAAGAGACGAGAGAGAGAGAAAGAGAGGAGAGAGAGAGAGAGAGAGACAAGGACAAGAGAGAGAGAGAGAGAGAGAGGAGAGACAGACAGAGAGAGAGAGAGGACGAACAGACAGAGAGAGAGAGAGACAGACAGAGAGAGGAGAGAGAGACAGACAGACAGAGAGAGAGACAGACAGACAAGAGAGAGACAGAGAGAGCGAGGGAAGCGAGACAGAGAGAGCGAGAGCGAGCGAGACCAGAGAGAGCGCGGAGCGAGCGAGAGAGCGAGAGAGAGAGAGGAGAGAGAGAGAGAAGAGAGAGAGAGAGAGAGAGAGAGAGGAGAGAGAGAGGAGAGAGGCAGAGAGAGAGAGAGAGAGAGAGAGAGAGAGAGAGCAAGAGGAGAGAGAGAGGAGAGAGAAGCGAGACGAGAGAGAGAGAGAGGAAGAGAGAGAGAGAGAGGAGGAAGAGCGACGAAGAGCGAGAGAGAGAGAGCGAGAGAGGGAGAGCCCATCAAAGGGTCGCGTCGCTGGCCTGACTCGGGGAATGAGGGAATGGGATTCTTGGCTCGAGGATCTGGTGGAATCCGCGGGGATCAAGGGCGAGCTTGGGGGTGGGGGAGGGGGGGGAGGGGTGGGGGGTAAAGGATTTCGAGGAGGATGGCTGCGTGGGATTGCTGTTTGGGCTTTCTTGTTATTACTTTTTTGTTGTTGTTGTTGCAGAGGATTTCGTTGTTATTCGTGTTGCTTGTGCGGGGATGGTGGCGGGATGCTTGTCTGTATTAACTTTTCTTTATCTGATTATTCGATTTTGTTTTATTGTTTTGTTGTCGTTGTTATTATAATTGTTACTATTATTATTGTTGTTATTATCATTATTTTTGTTATTGCTAATATTCCTCTTGCTGTTGTTAATATTGTTAATTATCATTATTGTTATTATGGTTATCATTATTACTAATGATGTTATTGTTTTTATCATTAGCTTGATTTCATGGTTTGTGATTTCTTATAATGAACTTTTTACATTTTTCGTGTCATTTTTTATCGTTCACCTTTTGTCCCAGATTATCCTCTTAATGATTGTTTTTTATGAATAACTTTTTCAAATTATAATTTGTCTGAGTATTGTTTAATTAGCAGTTCATCAGATTATAGTGTTTTCTCTTCTGATTATCAGTGAAATGTCATAATTTGTTAAAATTGTTATTATAAAGATTATTGTGATTATTTTGAAGTAGATGAGTTGGCTAAATGTTTACTCCCGTTTCCCCTTCCAGGTAAGCGAGAGCGCGGGAAAATTGAACTCCGTTGGCCCCGCCTCGGAAGGTATGGAGCTTCCTCTCCCTCTTTGCTCCTCTCTCCTCTCTCCTCTCTCTTTTGACTTATTTTCCTCTCCTTTCGTGTATTTTCTTTGTTTTTTAAGTTTTGTTTATTAGTTTGTTTGTTTTCTACTTTCATTTTTTTCGATTTTCTATTTTTCTCTCTCTTGATGTTTTTTTCCCGCTCTTTTTCCCTTTCCCTCCGTCTATTTCCGTTTTTTTCTTTTTATACGTTATACCTACTTTTATGTATTTTTTCTTTATCTTTGTGTGTGTATGTGTGTGTGTGTGTGTGTGTGTGTGTGTGTGTGTGTGTGTGTGTGTTGTGTGTGTGTGTGTGTTGTGTGTGTGTGTGTGTGTGTGTGTGTGTGCGTGCGTTGCGCGCGCGTGCGTGGTGCGTCGTGTGTTTGTTTCCATGTATGTAAGTGCTTGTATGTGTGCATTTGTGTTTGCATGTGTGTTGTATGTGCGTACACGCTCGTGCGCGTGTGTGTGTGTGAGCATTAGCATGCATTTGCATATAAATACTCAAGAGTTTAATATTTCGTATACATAGATTATGTACAAAATACATGGGTTGAACATACAACCCTTTCCTCCGACTTCTTCTCTCTTCTCTCTCTCGCTCTCTCTTCTCTCTCTCTTTCTCTCCTCTCTCTCTCTCTCTCTCTCTCTCTCCTCTCTCTCTCTTCTGATCTCTCTCTTACTCTCTCCTCTCTCTCTCTCTCTCTTCCTTCCTCTCTCTCTCTCCCTCTCTCTCTCTCTCTCTCTCCTCCCTCCCTCCTTCCCTCCCTCCCTCCCTCCCTCCCTCCCTCCCCCCTCCCTCCCTCCCTCCCTCCTCCCTCCTCCTTATTCCGCTCCCCTCAGTATTTTCAATCCTCTCTCCTCCATCACTCCTTCTCCTTCTCCATCTCTCTGTCTTTGCTCTTCCGTTCCCCATCTCCCCTTTCCCATCCCCTGCCCTTTCCCTTCCACCCCCTTTCCTTTCCCCCCTCCCCTCCTCCCTTTCTCCCTTTCCCCTCTCCCCTCGAAGGCCCGATGCGACCCAGCTGCTTCGACTCGCCGCCCTCCGTTGCGTCTGTGGAGGAGAGGGAGGAGAGGGAGGAAGGAGGAGATAGGAGAGATAAGCGGAGAGAGGAGGAGGGAGACAGGGCCTAAGGGGAGGGTGAATGGAGAGGGGTAGAGGAATAGGAATCTGGGAAAAAAGGAGGAAAGGAGGAAGGAAGAAAGGAGGAGGAAGGATTACGCGAGGAGAGAAAGAGCGGCGACGGCGGGGGTAATTAGGAGAGTGAGGCAGCGAGCACAAGGTGAACGGGTGTCGCAGGAGGCGTGGCGGGGAAGCTGCACGCCCTCTCACGCCCTCCTCTCCTCTCGGTCCTCTCCCTCTCCTCTTCCCCATCCCCATCCTCGGTCCCTCCCCCCTCCTCTTCTCCTCTCCCCTCCCTCCTCCCCTCCCCTCTCCTCCCCTCTCCCCTCCTCTCCCTCTCCTATCCGCCTCCTTTCCCTCCCCTCTCTACCTCCTCCCCCTCCCCTCTCTCCCTCTCCTATCCGCCTTCCCCTTTTCCTCCTCCTCCCCTCCTACCTCCCTCCCCCTCCCCCTCTTCCCTCTCCCCCCTCCCCGCTTCCTATCTTCCCGTCCCTTCTCCCCTCTTCCTCTCTCCTATCCGCCTCCCCTCTCCGTTTCCCCTGTGCCCCTTCTCCCCTCACGCCTCTATCCGTGCCCCCTGTATCCCTCTCTCCTCTCTCCTATCCGTCTTCCTTCTACCTCCTCTCTCCATCTCCTGTCTCCTGTATATCCTCATTCCCTTGTGCCTCCTCTCCCTGTATCCCTTCAATTCTCTTTCATTCTTTGCCTCCTCTCTCCCTCTTTCTCTTTCGTCCTCTCTCCCTCTTTCGTCTTCTGTCTCTCTCTCTTCTCCTCTTCCTCTTCTTCTCTCTCTCTCTCTCTCTCTCGCTCTCTTCTCTCTTCTCTCTCTCTCTCTCTCTCTCTCTCTCTCTCTCTCTCTCTCTCTCTCTCTCTCTCTCTCTCTCTCTCTCTCTCTCTCTCTCTCTCTCTCCTCTCTCTCTCTCTCTCTCTCTCTCTCTCTCTCTCTCTCTCTCTCTCTTTTCATCTTAAATCCCTAATTTTTTCTGCCTGGACCCTTCTCTCGTGCTCGCTGTGTCCCTTTTCTCTCTCTTACCCTTGCTACTCCCTTTCTCCCAATCCTCACATACATGCCCTCGCCGCCCCCCCCTCACCCCTCCATGAATGAGGTAGAATTGGGCCCTCATGTGGGCTGTCAAAAGATAAGGGTGCGATGAGAGGGCGATAAAATGAGGAATGAGGAAGGGAGGTGAGGAGAACGGTAGTAATAATAATGGTAGTGGTGATGATCAAGAGAGAGAATAGAGGAAAGAGAGATGGGAAGAGAGGAGTGATGATAATGATTATGGTTATAAGGATGGAAATGAAATAAGGGTGATGATGATGATGGTGATTAGAGTAGAAGGGAGAATGTAGAAGTGTGTTTTGAATGGAAGAATGAGGAATGAGATGGGAGAAGAAGAGATAGAAGGATACATGATTATCCTAATGCGTAGATGGAAGAAAAGAAAGTACATGGTAATGACGATTATGAGATTTTGAAATGCCGCCGATAAAGAAATTCGTTAACGTAACGGAAAACATGCAGGAATGAGAGAGATGGGGGGGAACAATATATTTGAATTTGAAAGAAAAAAAAATATTAAGGAAGATGTGATTGACGATGATAGAAATAGCACAGGGGGAAAACAAATGTGGAATGAGGGAAAGGCTGAGGAATAAGGAAGGAACGCGAAAGAGGCTTGTGAGGAGGACATGAGGGTGTGCTTTGGTTGTAATGTATGAGTTGGTGTTTGTATGTGTAGTTGCGCAGTGTCTGCATGTATGCCGTATGCGTTGCAATTTTTTTCTTCGCGTGATGTGTGTGTGTGTGTGTGTGTATTAGCCGGCATAAGGCGTGCGGCGTGTAAACATACACATCCAGCTTGAGGAGAATCTCAAGATAGAACCTGTTATTTGAAGAGTCCAAAGTCACCTGTTCAACAAAAGGGGGTTAGCGAGGGGGGGGGGGGCAGGGAGAGGGGAAGGGGACAAGAGGGGGAGATGAGGGAGAGGGAGAGGCGAATGGGGAAGATTAGGAGGAGGGAGGCGAATGGGGAAGATTAGGGAGGAAGGAGGGGGCGATAGAGGAGATTGGGAGGAGGGAGGAGGAGTGGCGAGGAGAGGAGAGCAGAGCGAGTATTGAAGGGGGGAAGGAGCATGGGGAGGGAGAGGGGGTGAAGTAGGAGATAAGGAAGGGAGATGAAGGGGTAAGGAGCGGGGATGAGAAGAGGGGATGTGGAGACGGGAGAGAGGGGGGGGGGATAGTAGGAGGGGGAACACCCTCAAAACAGGCAAAAATCAAGCCCCGGTGACCGTGGCTTGGCCGAAAAAGGGTTTGCTTGCGCTGGGGAGGGGAGGGGAGCTGGGGAGGCCGGGGAGGAGGGGAGAGGATTGGGGGTTTATAGGGGGAGAGTGAACTAGATGGGCGTGGGGAGGGGAAGGGGGGTGTAGCAGGGAGGGGGAGAGAGAAAAATGAAATTTAACAATGTTCGTCATTTAAAGAAAATTCTAGGGTGTCTTCCATGCATGTCTCTATCTTGTATATATATGTGCGCGTGTGTGGGCAGATGCGTGTGCATATATATACATATTTATGTGTGTATGTGTTTGTTTGTGGTGTAGCGATAGCATTTGCAATTATTCGTGTGTAAGCGTGTGTGGGTTTGCCTTTGTATATGGGTTTGTGTGGTGTGTGTTTGTGTGTTTGCTTGTTTGTTTTGAGGGCGACATCGTTCTTGTATCTTTAAATGTCTACACCGCTTGCAATTTATTTGTCTACAAGCTATGACCTAAATTTTTTTGTCAAAAAGAAAGAAGCAAGAAATAAAATGTGTATTTCTTGCTATTTCGCAATGATTTTAGATGTAAATGATAATAGAAATGATAAAAAAAAATCATTAAAAAAACAATGAGGTGGTACAGATTTTTTTCTCCGCCATTTTTTTTTTTTTTTTTTTTTTTTTTTACTTTTCGTTTGTCTTTTATCTTTCTGTCATTTTTGTTCTCTGTTGCAAATTGTTGTTGCTACCAGTCACCACACCTTTTCTTTGCTCGGTGTTGCAGGTGATGATATAGTGGCGGTGTACTGCCTGCAGAAAGGTAGGCGGATGGCAAGCGCTTTTGGGTGTGTGTCGTAGGCCTATGTCTGTGCTTGCGTGCGTGGGTGCGTTTGTGCGTGTGGTAATGTTTTCTGTTCTTTTCTTTTCCTTTCTTTTTTGGAGGGTTATTTTTGGTTCTTTTGTGTGTTTGTTTTGGGTGGGATTTTTGTGTTTGTTTTGTTTTTTTGTTCGTGTTTGTGTTATTGTTGTGCGTGTGTTCATTGTTTTTTCTCTCTTTTTTAGGATTCTTTTTGGTTCTTTTGTGTTTGTTTTGGGTGGGATGTTTGTTCTTGTTTTGTTTGTTTGTTCGTCTTGTGTTACTGCTTTGCGTGTGTTATTGTTTTTTTTTCTCTCTTTTTTTCTCTCTTTTTTTTCTCTCTTTTTTTAGGTTTTTTTTTGGATCTTTTGTGCGTTTGTTTTGGATGGGATTTTTTTGTTTGTTTTGTTTGTTGGTTCGTACTTGTTCGTAACGGGTTTCCTGTCACCTGCTGTCCATAATTGGCTCTCATCTCGTGTCTAAAAGCTTTCTTTCTCATGTTTTCTGTTTCTCCTTTGTCATTGTTTTCTGTTTCTCCTTTGTCTTTGTTTTCTGTTTTGCCTTTATCTTTGTTTTCTGTTCCCCTTTTATCTTCGTTTTCTGTTTCTCCTTTGCCTTTGTTTTTGGTTTGTTTTGTATTGTTTTTTCCTTTTCATCTATTCGTGTAAAATACCTCTTTATTTACACCAATTTAATCGGTTCTCTATTTTTGCACGAGTTGTATTTTCGCTGTGTCGCTTTTTATTGTCCTTATTGCTGTTTGTATTGCTATTCTTGTTGTTGCTTATTACCTTTGATATTATTATGATTATTGTTAGTGTTGTTGTTGTTGCTATTGTTGTTAGTGTCACTATCATTATTGCTGTAGTTATTATAATTTTTGTTATCATTGTTATATTATTATGGTTTATTATTATTGTTCTTATTACTGTTATCTTATTATTATTATTTTATTAACAGCATTTATTATTGTTGTTATTATTATTATTATTATTATTATCATCATCATTTTCATTGTCATTATCATTATCATTCATTATTGTTAATAATATAATTTTTATCATTATTGTTATTATTATGATAAATTAATTATTAATTATTATCAGTATTGTTATTATCATCACTATTATTATTATTATGATCACCATTATCATTATCATTAGCCTTCTGGTCATCAACATTAACCATTGACATTGGTCCTAAATATTTTTTTATGTATGTTATTGATATTATTTTTAATAGTAGTAGGCCTAAACCTTTTGTCATCATTGTCATTGTTGTTAGAGACAGAGAGAGAGAGAAGGGAATATATGAAAGGAGAGAGAGAAGGAAATATGTGAAAGGAATGAGAGAAGGGAATATATGAAAGGAGAGAGAGGAGGGAAGACATGAAAGGAGAGAGAGAAGGGAATATATGAAAGGGGAGAGAGAGGGGAATATATGAAAGGTATGAGAGAATGGAAGGAATGAAAGAAGAGAAAGATGGTGGAGGAAAATAATGAGGGAACAAGAAAATGGAAAAGAAAAGAATATAAGGCAGACAGAGTGCCAAAGTGAAGAAGTCAACAAGAAACAGATAAAAGCAAAAAAATATATATATATCAAGGAGACAGCGGCTGAGGCACTGACTGGAGGGGGGGGGGGAGGTGAAGAGGTAGGAAGAGGGTGGTAGAGGGGGGGGGGGGCGAAGGACTTCAGTGGTAGGGGTAGACCGGATGACGCTGGGGGTGGGGGCGGCTTGGGGAAGGAGGGGGAGGCCAGCGGAGAGGGGAGGGGTGATGAGGGAGGGAGGGAGGGAGGGGGGAGAGATGTATATGATTCAGCAGGAATTTAACACGTGACCAATTTCGGTACAAATATGCTCCCTCAGTCAAGCACGTGACAGCAGGCACGGTCTTCGGGGGTGGGGGTGGGGGGGGGGTGTTCAAGGACACGACAGGTAAGAGAGGGGGGGCGGAGGGAAGGGAGAGAGGGGGAGTGGGGAGGGAAAGAGAGGGGGAGTGGGGAGGGAAGGATGGGCGGAAGGGGATGGAAGAGTAGACGGAGGGGAAGATAGAGGGAATGGAGGGACGCAGAGAGGAAAGGGAAGGATAAAAAAGAGAGGAATCGAAGGAAGTGGCAAGAGGAAACAGGTTGAAAGGAGGAGGAGAAAGAAGGGAGAAGGAAAGGCAGAGGGAGAGGAGACGGAAAGATGGGATAGAGAGACAGACAGAAAGAGAAAGAGAGAGATGCTGAAAGAGCGAGAGAGAGCCAAGCAGACGTGTAAATAGGAAGATTGAGAGAGAGGCAGGGAGAGAGGGAGAAAAGAAACGTAGAGAAAAGGAAGTGAAGGAATATGGGAGAAGAGAGAGGGAGAGAGAGACAGACAGACAGACAGACAGACAGACAGACAGACAGACAGACAGACAGACAGATACAGACAGACAAATAGATAGATAAATAGGTAGATAGAGTTGGGGGTGAAACGATGAGAGGGGGGTGATAATAAGATAATGAGTGATAATGAGAAAGATAATGTGTGATTATATAATGCAGTGTTGAATGTACCCAGACAGTCACTACCCTTCCCGGGCTTACACTCACACACGATATATCTATCATCTCTCTCTCTCTCTTCCTCTCTCTCTCTCTCTCTCTCTCTCTCTCTCTCTCTCTCTCTCTCTCTCTCTCTCTCTCTCCTCCCTCCCTCCCTTCCCTCCCTCCCTCCCTCCCTCCCTCCTCCCTCCTCCCTCCCTCCCTCCCTCCCCTCCCTCCCTCCCTCCTCCTCCCTCCCTCCTCCCTCTCCTCCTCCCTCCCTTCTCCTCTCTCTCCTCTCTCTCTCTCTCCTCTCTCTCTCTCTCTCTCTCTCTCTCTCTCTCTCTCTCTCTCTCTCTCTCTCTCTCTCTCTCTCTCTCTCTCCCTCCCTCCCTCCCTCCCTCCCTCCCTCCCTCCCTCCCTCTCTCTCCTTCCCTCTCTCTCCTTCCCTCTCTCTCTTCCCTCTCTCCCCCTCCCCTCTCTCTATCCTCCTCCCCTCTCCCTCTCCCTCTCCTTCCTTCCCTCTCTCTCTCCCTCTCCTTCCCTTCCTCTCTCTCTCTCCCTCTCCTTCCCTCTCTCTCCCCTCCCCCTCCCTCTCCCTCTCCCTCTCCCTCTCCCTCCCTGTGTGTGTGTGTGTGCACATATATATATAATCTTAATCTGTCGAATGTTTGCCTCTATCCTCCCTTCCCTCCCTCCCCTCCCCCAAGACGCAACACGTGACTCGTGTGAGAAAACAGCCTCTCTCACTTCCTTTGAAGGACAGCCTCGCTCTTGCCGTCTCTCCTTTTCTTTCTACTCTTTGTACTTATTTTATTTTTGTTGTTGTTGCTATTTTTACGTATTGTCTTGTCTTTTTTTCATTTATTTTCTCGTTTTTCATTGCCCTCCCTCTTCCTTTTTTTTTAGTTTTTTATCTGTTTCTGCCCCCCTTCTCTTTTCACTCTTTCGAACTTTCCCCTCCTTTCCTTCTCCACTTCCTCCTTCTTTCTCATCCCTATGTCATTCTCCACCTTTCCTTCCCCTTTTCGTCCTTCTCCCCCTTTCTTACTTCTTCGTCTCCAATTCACCTTTTCACCTTCCTCTTTCCATTCCCCTCCCCCCCCTTTCTTCTTCTTCCTCCCCTCCTTTCTCCTTCGTTCTCAGTTCTTCATTCACCTTCCTCTCGCCCCTCCCCTCCTCGTCCTCGTCCTCTCTCCCCTTTCTCCTTCGTGCCCAATTATTTTTCTCCCTCTCTCCCTCCTCTCCCTATCGCTCCCTTCCCCAGTGCGAGCCTAATGTGATGGCTCTATGGTGTTTTGTACCGAAAGGTCTGGATATTAAAGGAGGTACGGGGGTCGGGGGAGGAGGGGAGGAGAGGAAGAGGGAGGGAGGAGGAGGGAGGAGGAGGAGGGAGGAGGCGAGGGAAGGGGAGGAGAGGAGGAGGGAGGGTGGAGGAAGGAGAAGGAGGGAGGGTGGAGGAAGGAGAAGGAGGAGTGGAGGAAGGAGAAGGAGAGGTGGAGGAGGGAGGAGGAGGAAGGAGGAAGGAGGAAGGAGGAGAGGAGGAGGAGGAGGAGGAAGAGAAAAGGAAGAAGAGGTAGAGCTCGGGAGGGCGAGAAGGAGGTAGGAAAGAAGAGGAGAAGGAGAGTCGAAAAGGAAGAGTTCAGGGAAATAGAGAAGGGAAGGAGAGGATAATTACAGGCACAAGGAGGGAGGAGGAGAGGACGTAGGAGAGGGTGAGAGGGACAGATTTGTTGTCACTGGCGTTATTTGATGTCCGTGGGGGGGGGATGAGACGTGGAGATAGGAGGGAAGAGAAAGAGAGAGAGAAGAGAGAGAGAGAGGAGAAGAAGAGAAAGAGAGAGAGAGAGAGGGAAAGAAAGAGAGAGAGAGAGAGAGAGAGAGAAGAGAGAGAGAGAGAAAGAAGAGAGAGAGAGAGGGAGAGAGAGAGAGGGAAAGAGAGAGAGAGAGAGAAAAAAAAGAGAGAGAGAGAAAGAGAGAGAGAGAGAGAGAGAGAGAGAGAGAGAGAGAGAGAAGAGAGAGAGAGAGAGAGAGAGAGAGAGAGAGAGAGAGAGAGAGAGAGAGAGATGGAAAGAGAGAAAGAGAGAGAGATGGAAAAAGAGAATGATGAGATGAGATAAGATAAACTAAGGGAGGAGACAGTCAAAGGAACAGACGCAGAAGAAAAGGGTAAGAAGAAATAAATGAAAATGAAAAACAGCCGAGATGGGGATTCCCCGTGGAGGCTGATTTCCGAGATGCATTTAGCGTGTGTACCTGCGTGTTTGCCTTGCCTTGTTTGCCTTGGCGAAAGGAGGAGGTGGGGAAGGGAGAGAGGGAGGAGGAGGAGGTGGGGAAGAGAGAGGAGAGGGGGAGGAAGGACAGAGAGGAGGAGGAGGTGGGAGAAGTTAGGAGAGTGAGAGGAGGAGTGGGAAGGAGAGAGGGAGGAGGAAGGTTGGAGGGGAGAGAGGGAGGAGGAGGAGGAGGTGGGAAGGGAGGAGGAGGGAGGAGGAAGGGAGGGGAGAGAGGAGGAGGTGGAGAGAGGTGGGAGGAGAGAGGGCAGAGGAAGGAGGTGGGAGGGAGAGAGGAGAGGAGGAGTGGGAAGGGAGAGAGGAAGGGAGGAGGAGGGGGGGGAAGAACAGATGGAGGAGGAGTGAAGGAAAGTAGAGAGTGAGAGGAGGAGGTGGGGAAGGCGTGAGAGGAGAGGGAGGAGTTGGGGAAGGTGAGAGAGGGAGAAAGGAGAGTGGGGAAGGGAGAAGGAGAGGAGAGGAGGTCTCGCCATCATAGCCTTCAATGAGACTGGCGAGTGCCCAAGGAGTCACCCTTCGGTAGTTTGGGACGCCAGACGTGTACGTCAGTGTTACCCATGCACGGAGTTCTATTCCCGCTGCTGGGGAATACGCAGGTTCGCAGACCCGGGAGGCAATGGCACGCTCTGTATCATGAATTGAGCACCGTCAGCAGGCACGAGACCTCATGTTCGCCCTCCGTTCATCCCTCCATGCTCATTGCCGCACCCCTCAGGATGAGAACTTGGCCGAGGAGCCGAGCCCCAGAGTCACTCCATACTCGGATTGGCCCACCGTGTCATTTCATTAGGTCCCACTCTCAAGGATTCCCTCCGGTCTCGTAGTCGCAACGCCCTCAGTTAGCCTTCCATCTCATTCCTCCAATCTCATTCCTCCATCTCATTCCCCAGCCTCGAAGTTCGCCAACCCTCATTCCCTCCATCTCATTCCCTCCGTCTCATTCCCTCGGTCATGTGCACCCCTCACTGGAACCTAGATTTCCATCCATTCTCGATGACTCTACGCCCAGAAGCCATCGTTACCTTCGTAGAATTCTCAACCTTGTAGCGTCCAATTCCCGGCTGAGCAGGCATAACACTTCTCACTTATCGCCAAAGAAATGTTTTTTGTTGAGAGAGCTGTAACCATTTTCCTGTTAAGATTCTAAGAAGATGTCCACGTGCATATCCTGAAAGCCGTGATTGAGTCATGGGAACCTAACACGCTAAGACGAAGAGAATGAAAGATGTGAGATACCTCAGTTGCTCGGATAGATGAGGCTGACAATGAGGGACGATCAGAAGTCTCAGTGTTGTTATCTCATGCTAAATGAAGAGGTTTATATGATCAAGGGATGGGTTAACTGCCTTTTGATAACACATGTTGGTTTTTTTCATACTGGATGTTGCCAAGATACTGTTGGGTTTTGGGAAGGAACCTAGAGGTCTCGAGAGTTAGAGCTATTCCCATTTTTCTCTCCTCTCTCCTTCCTTCTAATTTTTTTCGTCTTAGGTCGTCTGAGGGATCGATCACGAGTTTTTTTGTTATTCCCTTCTAAGAATAAGATCGCCACGTATGTCAGGAATAAACAAATGTAGTGGAGTGTGTTTTTTTGCAGGAAGTATTTTTTAAAGATGCCATCTTTACAGAGGGAGGAGGATATCTTCGAGGTAGAGAGACAGGAATAGCAGACGCAGGAGAAGAGAAATAATATCAAATTGCCTAATTACAGAATCTCTAACTTTTCCAGCTAGCTACCGGATTAAATTTCTTCCGTTTGTTTGTTCAGTACGCAGTCGTGTTCGATAAACCGAGTAAATGCGGAGCGAGGTTAGAAGTAAAGGTGGGGATAAACAGAGTGATAGATAGGAAAGGAGATGTCAGCGAACCGTTGGTTGGTAGCTGTTCACGGCCTCGGCATCGCTATTCACCAAGCACTAGGAGGAGGAGTAAATGGTAGTATGTAGGGTAGAGGCGGAGCGCGTGTGAGGTTTGTGTGAGAGACGTTCCTACGAAACTGTGTCGGGAATGGCCGATGTTTCATGAGATGAGCAATGCAACACGAGGCAGGGGAGGATGAGGAACAGGGGTAATCTCTATTGAAGTTGATTCGTATGAGATGACCCAATGCCTGAAATTCTCGAAGAGAGTGACGGAGAGTGGCAAGCGTACTCTTTCTGTGATTGGTATCGGACAGGGAGTAGTCTCTTGCTATGCACTTTTGCAGATTTTCCTTTCTAATTATTTCGTCCGGTGGGGTAAGCTGTTGACGAAGTGTTATCTCGAGCTGACGGTATTTGGTTGGACAGGAGAATTGTCTAGTTTACTGCCAGGCTATAGGAGGAGGGGGAAGACAGAGGAGGATGGAGAGGATGGGAAGAGAGAGAGAGGGAGGAGTGGAGGGTCATTCAGCCGAGTCGTGGTGACATAATAGTAATTTCCTTTTTGAGAGCCACTGATCGCAGGCAGGTAGCTAAATGCGGAATTTCAACATTGGAGCTGACTGCAGAGGTGGTTGCTGACCATGATTGATTCACGGTGAGTATGGGACGTGTAGGGTGGTTGGATGGCATTTGATGTCGGTTAACGGTAAGAAAGATGAGGTAGGTGGGGGAAGGAACAGCGAGAGACGAAGAGTGAGGTTTACAGGTGTCCGTTAAGGATTTAGAGAGACGAGAGAGAGGATAATCGGCTGGAAGGAGAGAGGAAGATAGTATGGCAATACATTCCACTGTGTGAGAAGAGTATATAGGACGAGATATAGAGGAGGAGATGAAGGATATGACACGTGACAGAGATCTCCGAGCCACCGAGAGAGACAGGAGAGTTGTGGCGCTGGTTAAGGGATATCATCAAGCGTATGTGGAAAGCAGCAAGTGAGGAGGTGGCAGGAAAGGGTCACTCAGAGGAGGAGAGGGGTGGGGGGATATTTGACAAAGAAGTTAAGTTAAGTTAACGAGAGGAGGATGTGACACCCTGGGGTGCTAAACGGACGAGGCGCAGCGACGGCAACGAGGGAGGAGGAGGAGGAGTTACCCAATGGTGCCTTGAGAGGGAGGAGGTGGGGAAGGGAGATGAGTCAGAGCAAAGAATTGTTGTAGGGGTAAGGTTGAGATTCCGCAGGGATTGGAGGAGGGAAGAGTGCCGGCCCCAGGGACGGAGAGGGGGCTAAGAGAGCAAGAACGAGGGCGGGAAGGGAAACAGCAGGTTAGGAGGAGGAGAAGTGTGGGAAGACATTGAGAGAAGATACGTGATGGAGTCAAAATGGTCATATCTACGCTTGCAAACCGCCACAGCACACACACTTATACATGCATTTAGGCCTATACACATACTTGTTCACTACACATTCTCACTCCCTCCTTTTCTCTCTTTTCTCTTCCTTTCCTCCCATTTCCTCTTCTCTTCCTTCAGTACCCCACTCCCANTTTACATAGCAACAAACCCTTCCCTTATCTTTTATTACCGAAATGAATCCCGAACTCCACCCACATTTTAACATTAACAACCCTTCCCTATCTTTTATACGAAGGATCGCCCTCTCCTCTTCTTCAAGACAATCTCCTTAAACTCACTCAATTTTTAACATAGCAACAACACCGCTTATCTCCTTATATCAAGAATCCCTAAACCACCCATTTTTTAACATTCTTAAGCAAACAAACCCTTCCCTTATCCTTTTATTACGAGAATTCCCTTGAACTCGACCCTTTTTAACATAACAACACCCTTCTCCTTATCTTTACACGAAGGATCCTCCCTTCCCTCTCTTCCTTTTCCTTTTTTTTTCCCCCTCTTACCTCGCAATCCCGTCTCTGGAAAACCGTCTCCGTGTGGCCTTCCCCAATACGTCTTTCACTCTAACTTCCGGAAATTCGAAGGGTCCCAGGGGCAGCACCAGCTTCTTGGGGCAGCATACGGTACTTGTGTCGATGGCTGTCTGGTGACATCTGCGTCAGTGGCCTTGTCTTTTGGGCCTTCCCCTCGGCCATGGTATATTTACTTGGCGGGGAAGAGGGGAAAAGGGTGTACAAAAAAAAAATGGGCTGGAAGTTTGAATTTTTTAAATCCTTTGTGTTGTTATTATTTTTTTTTTTTGGGGGGGTGGAGATGAGAGATGAGTGAGAGAGACGCGAGAGAGTAGAGATGAGACGGACGAGGAGGAATGAGGGAGAGGAGAAGAGAGAGAGAGAGGCTGGGATGAGAAGACAGGGGGAGAGAGGGAGACGGCGACGAGTAGAGTAGAGGAGAGAGAGGAGAGAGCCGGAGGCGGAGGAGGGTTGGCATAGAGAGAGAGAGAGAGAGAGAGAGAGAACACACACATAAATAACACATAATAAATAAAAAAAAAAAAAGCTGAGGAGAAAACACAAACCACACACAACACAAGAAAATAAAAACAGAGGATAAAAGAAAGACAACGAAACACATAACCCACAGAATTCACAACAAAGATAATAAAAACACAGAGAATAAAAGAGAAAACAACAATACACAAAACCCACAGAAATCTACCAAAAGCCCCAACAACTCAAAAAAAAATACTCACAGAAGTGATTCAAATAGGAGGCGATTTCCCGCACCTTCAGGATCGCCCCAACCTGAACACGTGAGCTCTGTAAAGGTTCGATAACAAAGCTCTTGGTGGTCTCAGGGCCGGGACACGAGGACAGGTTCCTCCCTCTGGCTTCTGGTTCACCCTGGCTATTTAAAGTAGGCGGCGCCCACCTGATGAGAGAGGACAGGGAAGGGAGTGGGGACGTGAAGGCAGGGGTGAGGAAGCGTGGTGTGAGGAGCAGGGTGAGGGAAGGGGTGCGTGAGTGAGGGAGGGAGAAGGAGAGTGCGGAGGGGATGAGGGAGGGTGTGGAGGGATGGGGAGGTAGATAGGGGGTTTAGGGAGAATAGAGGGTGAGTGGGGGGATGAGGGATGGCAATTGGAAAGGAGAGGTGGGAGAAGTGGGGGTGTAAGGAGGGCGTGGGGAGGCATTGGGAGAAGGGGTGAGGAGAGTTGGGGGGTAGGGGAGAGGAAGAGAGGCGAGGATATGGGTTGGGGAAAAGGTGGTGGGGGGGCATAGGGGTTAGAAAGCAGGGGAGGGAGTGGGTGTTGGAAGGCAAGAAGGGGAGGAGGGACGGAGAGGGGGAGATGAAAGGGGAAATAGAAAGAGAGAGGAAGGGGGAAGGGAAGAGGAGAGATGAGGGAAAAAGAGAAGAGGAAACTAAAAAAGAGGTTAAATACACCAAATACACACATAACCAGATACAAAAACAACTTCAAGAACAGCTGAAAAAACATCTAAACTAAGAGCACTCGGAGAGCGCATACCTCCGCCGAGGTAACAATAAAAAAAAAAAATCTTGATCAGATCACTACCAAAATTTAATTGCATCTAAGTTAGGCTCAGACACACCTCTGGTAAAAAAAAAATAATAATAAAAAGTTCAAAACCTTTTGAGGTATCCTGCTAACCAACAAACCAGCAAAACAACCAAAAAACCTCCTAATAGAAAGTAATAATAATATAAATCCTTATAAATCACACACAATATACATCCAAAATTAAAAAAAAGAACAAACAAAAAATTAAGAATGTCCCTGTTTATATTCTTACCGACTGCTGACAACGCGTCTGTGACTTCGACGGATAAATGGATTACTTACTCTTCACGTGGGGATTGTCCCATGAAAGAACTGAGCACTAAAGGCTTAATTCCATTTCTGAATCACCTGAAAAAAAATTAAGAGGCATTATTTTTGCTTTCGTTTGTATTTGTTTCGACTGTTTTTTTGTGTTTTTTGTTTTGTTTTTACTAGAGCTTATTTTTTCATTAGCTTTTTGTTAATACTTGTTTGTTGTTTGAGATTTGGTATTATATATTCAATTTCTGTTTGTGTTCGTTGTTTCCTGTCTTTTTCATTCTTCACTCACGTGTTCTGTTCTCATTCTGATCCTGCAACCCCCCCCCCCCCCCTCTCTCTCTCTCTCTCTCCATCCCCCCACTCTCCTCTCTCTCTCTCCTTTCCTTCTATCCCTCCCTCCCTCCCTTCCTCTCCCTCCTCCCCCCATCCCTCCCCCCCTTTTTCCGCCCCTTCCCCCTCTATCCCCCTCTCCCGCACCCCCAACCCACCGACAGGAAAATGGGCGCTAGTAACAGGAAAAGGCACATCGTTCTCATCGGCGACGACCCAGTGGTACCGCAGGGGGTTTCGACATGTCTCTGTGCAGTTGGCTACGACCCCCATGCGCAGTGAGGGTTGTTGCATGACCACCCCGGCGCCCCTTGGGAATGCAGAGGGCCGGTTTGTCGTCTACGCACCTTGGAATCGACATTGGGGTTGAGATTTCTTGTGTTAGTATGTATCTTGAGAGTTGTTTTGAGTTAGCAAAATTCTGTTGAGTAATTCCTGCTGCTAGTAAATCTGTGAGATTCTTTGTGCTAGAGCCAAATCTGGGTTCTTTGTCATGCTAGAGTAAATCTGTGAGTGTTGTGCTTAGTAAATCCTTGTGAGATTCTTGTGCTAGCAAATCTGGAATGGAGAGTGTTTCCTTGTGCTACTAAATCTGTGAGATTCTTGTGCTAGTAAATCTGGGAGAGTGTTGAGCTAGCAAATCTGTGAGATTCCTGTGCTAGTAAATCTGTGAGATTCTTGTGCTAGCAAATCTGTGAGATTGTTGTGCTAGTAAATCTGTGAGAGTGTTGTGCTAGCAAATCTGTGAGAGTGTTGTGATATCAAATCTGTGAGATTCTTGTGCTAGCAAATCTATGAGATTCTTGTGCTAGCAAATCTGTGAAATTCTTGTGCTAGCAAATTTGTGAGATTATTGTGCTAGCAAATCTGTGAGATTATTATGCTAGCAAATCTGTGAGATTATTGTGCTAGAAAATCTGTGAGATTCTTGAGCTAGCAAATCTGGGAGATTCCAAAACTAGCAAATCTGTAAAGACTTGAACATATAAATTTGGAAGGATCCAACTCTTGAACTTTGTCTCGGTTTCACAAATCTGAAGATCTCAGACACATTGATCATGAGGAATCAAATTCATAAACAATAAAGTCTTGTACTTAAAAATCTGAAAGCCTTGAATAAAAAAAAAGTGTTGAAATCAGAAATCTGAAAGTACTGAACTTACAAATCTAAAAGTCTCAAACTCGCAAATCTGAAAATCTTGAAGACATAAATCTGGGTTTCAAACCTTCAAATAAAAAAAAAATAAAAAATGATAAATAAAAACATAGCACAAATCTAGAAAAAAAAATAAATATAATATATAAAAAACTGAGCCCTAAACACAAAAAATAAAACGAATCTCTCAAAAAAAAAGAAAAAATTAAAAGAAAAGAAAAAGAAAAAGAAGAGAAAAAGAAAAAAAGAAAAGAAAGGAAAAAAAAGAAAAAGAAAATAAAACGAAAAGAGATTTTAAAAAAAGGAAAAGAAAGGGAAAAAGAAAAAAGAAAGAAAGGAAAAAATAAAGAAGACCAAAAAAAAAAAAAAAAAAAAAAAAGACAGAAAGAAAAAATATATACATACACATACATACAAAATCCTCAAAACTCACGAAATACTGACGATGGGAGGGTCGATCGCCCAGCACCTTACCTGGCGTCATGACCTCCGCCTCCCTTTCGTGTCCTTGGCGAGGGGTCACGCTCATTCTCGTAGGGTTCCTGCTTGAGCTCACGAAGTCCTCGCCGAGCAGCCAATGGAATCCCAGGAGTCGAGGTCTGTCCTTTTTTTTTTTTTTTTTTCTTTTTGAGGGGTGGAGAGGGTGATGGGGGGAAGGAGGGTGAGGGAAGGTGGAAAGGGCGGGTGAGTAGGGGGAAGGGGGTGGAGGTGTAGGTTGGGGGAGGTTGGAAGGGGTGTGGCGGCTGTGTGGCGGAAGGGGGGAAGGGGGTGGGGGATGAGTGGGGGGAAGGGGGAAGGGGTTGGGGGTTGTGTGGGGGAAGGTGGAAGGGCGGGTGAGTGGGGAAGTTGTAAAGAGGGAGTTGAGGGTGAAGGAGTAGAGAATTAGAGGAGTGGGGGAGTGGAGAAGGGAAGGGGCTGGGTTATAGCAGAAGAGGGCGAATATAGTAGTAGAGGGGAGAGGGGAAGGTGATGAGAGGGAGATTGGAGTCGTATGAGGGGGACGTGAGGCGGGAGAGGGGGTTGGTATTGTCCAACAACAATAATAGTGATAAGGAGAGGCGGAGGGTGAGGAGCAGGAGAAAGAGGGGCAGGAATAGGGATGATTGGATAGGATGAGTAAGATGAGGACCTTGGGACTGCGGAGAGGGGAAGAGGGGAGGGAGGAAGAGGAAGAGGAAGATATGGTTAGAATAAAAAAAAAGAGAAAAGTGGTTAAGAGGGTTAATTTAATCTAATTTTAGAAAAATCATTGAATTTTAATTTATTATTCTATATGAATATTATTCTAATTTATCATTTATAATAATATTTAATTCATAATCTACCAAAATTTCATCTTATTTATCATTTAATTATCAATTTGGAAATCTGAAATTCTGAATTTAACTAAATCTGAAACTCAACTTAAAATCTGAGTTTAAACTGGAAAATCTAAAATTCAACAAAAAATCAGAATTTCCAGTTGAATCTGAACTTGACTTAAAAATCTCTGAACTTAACTTTAAAATATGAACTTGACTTAAAAATCTGAAGTTGACAAAAATCTGACCACCTCTCCTTACCAGGACGGCCGAAGCCACCCTTGTTCCCATTGACCTTTGGACCTCGACGGAGTGAAGCAGTGCCATCTGCTGCAAATCTCGCCCACTTGACTGGCACCTCCACGTCAACGTTTGAATTCCTGTTGATAGATAGATAGATAGATAGATAATGAGAGAGGGAGGGAGAGAGAGAAAAGGGGGGGGTAGAGAGAGACGAGAGAGAGATGAGAGAGAGGAGGAGGAGAGGGAGAGAGAGAAGAAGAGAGACGAGAGAGAGAGAGAGAGAGAGGAGAGAGAGAGAGAGAGGAGATAGAGAGAGAGAGAGAATTTGTATACGACGTGAGAGGAAGAGAGGAGAGAGAGAGAGAGAGAGAGAGAGAGAGAGAGAAGAGAGAGAGAGAGAGAGAGAGAGGAGAGAGAGGAGAGAGAGAGAGAGAGAGAGAGAGAGAGAGAGAGAGAGAGAGCTGTATAGAAGAGAGAGAGAGAGATAAATTGGTATATACGAAGAGAGAGAGATTGGTATACGAAAAAGGACAAAAATGGATACGAAGAGAGAGAGGAGAGAGAGAGAGAGAGAGAGAGAATGGGTATACGAAGAGAGAGAAAGAAAAGATTGGGATACGAACAGAAAGATAAAGAGAGGGAGAGAGAGAGATTGGAAGAGGAGAGAGAGAGAGAGAGAGGAGAGAGAGAGAGAGAGAGAGAGAGAGAGAGAGAGAGAGAGAGAGAGAGAGAGAGAGAGAGAGAGAGAGAGAGAGAGAGAGAGAGACAGAGAGAGACAGAGGAAGATTGGTATACGAATGAACAGAGAGAGAAAAAAAAGAAAGAAAAAAAATTATCATCAAATAACTTACTTTTTCTTCGGGGTAATCCAAATCCATCGAAAACTTAGCGGGTTCGAACAAAATGACTTGGTTCGGTCCTCTTATGAATTGAGACACGCCCCCTTCTACGATCATCGGTCTTAAGGGCGTTTTTACGATCTCTATGTACGTCTCGATCTCCTTCTGGAATACCATCCAGTCCTCCAATACGTTAGGGTCTGGGGAGAGAAGGATGTGTGTGTGATGTTTGTTTCTGTGATATCCTTTCTCTCTTTCTGATTGTCTGTCTTTGTCTCTCTCTGTTTCTATTTCTCTATCTGTCTGTCTGTCTGTCTGTCTGTGTCTGTCTGTCTCTGTCTCTCTTTCTTTCTGTCTGTCTGTCTCTCTGTTTCTATCTCTCTGTCATCTCTCTCTTTTTTGTCTGTGTGTCTATCTGCCTCCCTATCTCCACCTATCCCCTTCCCTCTTTACCTATCCTCCCTCATCCTATCTCCATCCCTACATCTGCTTACTTTCTTCCCTCTTTCAGCTTGTCTCCCTTTCTCCCTTCTTTCTTTCCTCCCTCAACCAACCTTCCAACCTCCCTACCTCCCTCCCTCCTCCTTTTTATTTTCTCTCTCCCCTCTTCACCGCCTTCCTTTCCTATCCTCCCTCCTTACTTCCCTTCCTCTCCCTTCCTCCCTTCTTAATTCGCTCCCTCTCCCTCCTTACAACCCTCCCTCCACCCCCTTCCATCCTCCTCACACCATTCCCTTTCTATCCTCCCTCTCTCCCACCCCTTTCCCTTCCTATCCTCCCTCCCTCTCCCTCCTTACAACACCCTCCCTCTCACCCCCTTCCCTTCCTTTCCTCCCTCCTTACTTCCCTTCCTCCCACCCCCTTCCCTTCCTATCCTCCCTCCCTCTCCCTTCCTACCTTCCTATCCTCCCTCCCTCCTTCTCCTTCCCTCCCACCCTCCTCCCACCATTCTCTTCCTATACCAGTCACTCCCCACACACACCACACAATACACTGGCCTACCGTGCATAGTGATGGTATAGAACAGCTTGTAGAGACCGTACGTCAGGAATCTCGCTGGAATGATTATTTCGGAACGATTCCAAGATTCCAGGATGTCTTTTATCACCACTTCCTCCGTTATCTGACCCGTTATCTCATCTGCCCGGTAGATCTTCCATTCTTTCCTTTCATGCGAGAGATGAGATAAAATTAAGTGGGCGAGAAAAAACTATTATTATTATTATCATTGTTGTTGTAGTAATTATATAATTATTTTTGTTATCATATCATCATTATTTTCATTATTGCATTTGGGAAAGAGAGAAGAGAAGAGAAAGAACGAGAAAGAGAGAAAGAAAGAAAAAAAACGAAAAAAGGGAACGAAAGAGCGTAAAAAAATATGTACACCACAAAAAAAAAGATAATATTTTAAGAAAATCGCACACACAAAAAAAAACTCACTTAGTCTTCGAAGTGACAGCACAATTGAGAGTCGCCGCTGTACTGACAGAAGCGAGGAACCCTCTATGAAACGAAGGGGCATTATAGTGTCTCTCTGCGCCGTCTATAACCTGGGCTCGCGGAGGTGCGCAGTCAATAGACGTAACTATAACGGGGAGTTCGTCTAAGGTGTTGCTGCGTGAGTTGAAGGCCATGGCTGTGACTGTATAGGGTCCTTCCTCCCTAAAATAAAGGAAAGAAAATGGTGAGAGAATTTGTGTTTAGAATGGGGGAAAAGGTAAATTTAGTGAAATCAAAGGAAAAGGTGGAAGAGTTGGTAATAAAAAGAGATAAAAAGGTCCTTCCTCCCTGAAATAAAGGGAAGAAAAAGGTGGAAGAAGTGGTATTTAGAATGGGGAAACATTAGGTATAATGAAATCAAAGAAAAATGGTGGAAGAATTGGTAATAAAAAGAGATAAAAAGGTACTTCCTCCCTGAAATAAAGAGAAAAAAAATGGTGGAAGAATGTGTTTAGAATGGGAAAAGGGTAAGTACAGTGAAATCAAAGAAAAAGGTGGAAGAGTTAGTAATAAAAAATAGATAAAAAGATACTTCCTCCTGAAATAAAGGCAAGAAAAATGTGAAAGGTGAAAAAATTGGTAAATGGGGAAAAAGAATTGGTATTTAGAATGGGAAAAGGGTAAGTACAGTGAAATCAAAGAAAAAGATGTAAGAGTTGGTAATAAAATAGAAAGAGGTCCTTCCTTTTATAATGTGAAAAAAATGAAATGCAGAAATATTGGTATTAAAAATGGGTACAGTGGTACAGTTGGTAGTTGGTACAGTGAAACGTAATGGTGGGAAATATAAAACCAAAGGGAGAGAATTACTGGTGGAAAACAGTAATAAAGGAAAATAAAAATGTTGGAATGACAAATCTCCCTGATAAATTTAAATCAAAGGTTTAAAAGTGAAGACACCGGCTCAAAAATGAAGTGAAACGGGGAAAAAAGGAGAGTTATTAATGGAAGAATGGGATGATAATGAGACAGAATTGAAGGCAGGCAGGCCTATAGTGTAAAAAAAAATAATAATAAATAAATAAATAAATAAAAAATATTATATGGTTTGAAGAATAATACAGAAAAGGAAACAATGATATCAATTTAAGATGAGCACAAATGAAAATAAACACACAAATGAGACGAGACGATATAAATAGAAGAGCAAACAGAGGTGAGAATAATGTTGATTGAGATAAAACAATTAACATAATAATCTGAGTTTCTAATTTGGCTTCGGCAATCTGAATGCGAATGTCTATTCTAATTATCAATCTTTATAATCTGTATATAAATGTGTGACCGTTGTAATTTCACATTTAAACTGAACACACCAAAGGTATGCTATGCCTTTTCTAGGTATATATCTAACACATATATCCACATTACTAGCATGTACAGCTACATAGAGAACTATCGTTAGGTGGGGTGTCGAACTGAACCTAATGTTAAGGAAGGGTTGGCATTTTGGGTTTCGAATTTGTTTCGTTCTGATTCATATCTCGAACAGCTGTTCCGGAATTTCTATGGATTCACTGAGTTGATGATTTTATTTCCGTTAGGTATGAAATATGCCTTGCAATAATCCGATAAGTCACACATACCTAAAAGTAGTAGGAAAATCAATGATACTATAAGTCTCGTAACGTTAACAATTCTATTTCAGAAAGT
Source organism: Penaeus vannamei (assembly GCF_003789085.1). Classification (NCBI taxonomy): domain Eukaryota; kingdom Metazoa; phylum Arthropoda; class Malacostraca; order Decapoda; family Penaeidae; genus Penaeus; species Penaeus vannamei. The sequence continues at coordinate 343,585 of NW_020870877.1, read as the reverse complement.
ATCGTTGCTTATGTCAAAAAGTTTCACATGACTTTCTAACAACATTTTTCTGTGCAGCTGTACATACCTATCGCATTTATATATACACATCATTACTCGCGTGTCCATTACACATACCAGTACACATGAGTAACATTCATGGAAATGTCGAGAGGGATTCCAGGTTCATAGGGAATTTCCATGTTCTCAGTCGTGCACGTATAAAAGTCCCCGTAGCTCGTGAGGCTCAAATCTCCCCAGTTGATGATGAGACAGGTCGAACCCCCAATACTCTCGAAGGTCACCAGGAGCGTTTTGGTTTCATTCTGAGGAAGGGAAGGGAAATTTGGTGTATTTTGATTACGTTGTGGGGAACGAAAGTACAATTCAGGTGTATTGGTTTCGTGGTGGGAAAGGCGAGAGCAAGTTAGACTCCATTTGTTTGTATTATTATTTATTTTTTGTTTCTTTCACGGGGGAATGGGTATATTTTCTTCTTCGTTTAAAAAAAAATAATCTGAAAATAACCAGAAACGGCTTTTTTTTAACATTTACAGGTTAATGGTAATTAGTGCTAAGTTGTAGATGGTACTTAGAAATACGCGTCTTCGTTAAAAAAAAAAAAAATAATTATGTGTGTGTGTATCAAGAGTTAAAAAAAACAAAAAAACTGCCTATCTGAAAATGATTGATAGCAAATACCTTTCCAGTTGTCACAGAATAGTCGTCCAACCGAACGCTCTTGACTTCTCCCACAATGAGCATGACGAAGTCGAAGGGCACGCTTTCGAAGAAGTTGATGGCCCGTACGGTCACGGTGATCTCGACTTCCTAGAAATAAATAGAATATATATGTGTGCGTGTGTGCATTAAAAAAGTATGAGATAATATACGAGGTAATCATTGTTAACTGGATATCAATATATATACATATGTTATCAATGATTATTCATCAATAATTAGTGTTTGCTGATTATTAATATCTATCAATAATTGCTTATTAACTACTAATCATAATCACTAATCCTTATAAATTTAATATTTGAGTAATAATGTCCGTTATCCACTGATCATTAACGGTTACAAATTGCAATAAAACTTCGGATTAACGGCCGGTTTGTTAAAATCGTGCCAGGCCCGACCCAATGAATTTTCATAAATACAGACGCAGAAATAAAGTCATATCTGTCTGTATATTTGATAGATATACATTTATCTATCTATTTGCCCGGTTGATATGCGTGTCTAGCCTGATAAATATTCATTTATCTCTTTATTTATGCATGTCAAGTATACGAATATCTTTTGGGTCGGGCCTCGCACAATTTTAACAAACCGGCAGATAGACATCACTAACCTCATCGTAATAATAGTCGAAGGTCGTGAGCGTCGGGTTCAGTGGATCTTCGACCTCGAATGCGGCAACGACTGTTCCGTTGTGTTCCAGAGTGTAGCGATCCACAGTACCTGAAATTTTGGTGGTATTGGTAGGAGTGGCGGTGGGTCGGGTGATGGGTGAGGAGGGTGGTGGGTGGGGGTGGTGGGTGAAGTTGGTGGTGGTGGTGGATGATGATTGGTGTGGTGATAATGGTGGTGCTGATGATAATAATTACGCTGGGTATTAACTTTTTCTAAATTATGAGCAGCTACAAAGATGTGTAAACTACAGAAGAAATATACAAATAATTTACATAGAACATTCTGTATACTGCACATCATGTGCATACGGACACCGCGATCGCACACGCACACACACACACACACACACACACACACACACACACACACACACACACACACACATTCTTCCCCTTCCCCTTCACCTCCCGCCATTCCCTACCGGACTCACCCATAGCCATCGAAGGATAAAAAGTCAAATTCCTCTTAATAGGATATTCATTTTCATCCTTCCCTGTGCCCTCGTTGAGTGTGGTCGCGAGAGCGTGAGGGAGGTATTTTACAGCAATCGAGAAGTCGACGATCTGCTCGACGATTTCAACCTGCGGGGATTTAAACAGAATTGCGCGGGAAAGTCCTCAGAACTTTGGGATAAAATCGTTATGTTTGTGGTCAATTAGATCGTTCAGTATCTTCGCAGATCTTGTGTATGGTGTTGATAATTGGTTGGTGGAAGATGTTGGTAAAATAACTATCCTAATGAATTTCAAAATCAACGACTTTCTTCACCAAAAATAGACCTTAGACAAAAATAAAACATCCTATTCCTACTACACACACACAAAAGCATACCTCGCAAATCACATTAAAGCTGGAAACAAAATTATAAATGGTGGCATTGACGGAATAAGTTCCGCCTGCTGCGTAAATATGATTTGCAGATGGCGGATCTGTGAAGGGATGAGATGTCGGAGAAGAACCATCGCCCCAGTCCACAGTCACTGAGGCGTCCGTGGGGAAAGGCGCTCCGGTTCCCTCGGTGAAACTAACGGTCGGTACTGAAATGCGGGAAGGATTTGTTGGTGAATATATCACGAAAGAGAGAGAGAAAAAAAGTAAAGGAGGAACAAATGTGAGAAAATGAATTGAGAGATGATAAACAAAATCCCCTACAGGAAGAAAAACTATGTACGAATCTGGGGAAGATAATAATATATATATATATATATAATATATATAAATCTATAAGAAAAAGTATTTATTAAAGTTGGGGGCTTAGGAAAAAGAAATGGAAAGAAAATGGGGTGTAAAAAAATAAAATAAAGAGGGTAAAAATACCTTGTTTAAGAATAAGTATTTACGAAACTGGAGATTTAAGGTGAAGGAAGAGAGGAATGATTACAAAAAAAGGAAGTATACAAAAGAAAAAGGAAAATATTCCTGGTTATAAGAAAAAGAGAAGAGATGCCTGTTTGAAACATTTACGAAAATTAGGATTTAAGAGAAAGAAAAAAAAAAATCTTATTTTAAAACATTATTTACGAAAATTGAGATTCAAGAAAAAAAAATGTTAAAACTTTACTTACGAAAATTGGGATTTAAGAAAAAAAAAAAATCCCCCTTTCCAACATTATTTACGAAAAAGGATTTAAGAAGAAAAAAAATCCCCTTTTACAACATTATTTACGAAAATTGGGATTTAAGAAAAAAAAATCCGCTTTTAAATCATTATTAGGATTTAAAAAAAAGAAAAAGAAAAAAATCCCTTCTACCAAAAAAAAAAAAAAAAAAAACACACAACTACCAACAACAACAAACAAACAAACGCCAACAGAGCCATACAGTCAACGGGTGCCAGAAAAGCTATCTCGGAGGGTGCCATTGCCCACGTCATAAGCACCGGATCTTGTGCCACCACAGTCACGGTGCTTTCAACAGGACCCGTCTCCTCGTTGTGCTTGTTGCTTGCTGATGCCGTCACGGTGTAGGTGTCAGCTGCAGTCAGCTGTACCGTGTGGGAGAGTTCGTGTCGACTGCTGACGTTTGGGGGGAAGTCACCTGGTGGGGGGGGAGGGGAGGGGGTGATCAAAGGAGATTGAGTTTTTCTTTTTCTTTCTTTCTTTGGATATCATCGTCATCATTATCATTATTGTCGTTACCATTATTATCATTATTATTATTGTTATCATTGTTATTGTTATTGTTATCATTATCATTTAGATATTGATTCTGGTTCATTGTTTGGTCTTGGTATTATATCCTAACAAAATGATATAAAAAAATAACCATCAATTAAATTAAATAAAAAGGAATGGCAGTTAAAAATAACAGTACAATAAAATAATAACAATCAACAGACAATGTCAATCACCCCCCCAAAAAAAAAAGTAATATATATATATAATATATATATATATATATATATATATATATGTATATATATATATATATATATATATATATATATATATATATATATATATATGTATATATATATATATATATATATATATATATATAATATATATAGTATATATTATATATATATATATATATATATATATATATATATATATATCAGTAATCAAAAAGTTCAAGAAAAACAATGGAAAATAATCAGCAATTAGCAATTACAACAAATAGAATACCATCCAAAAATAATATTTAACAATAAAAAACATTTAAACCAACAATGGCATTTCAACAATAATAAAAAAAAATATTATTATATATTTTAAAAAAAACAACATTTTAACAATAATGGCAAAACAATAAAAAAATGGAAAATAAAATATAATTTTTTTCAACCAACCAACAATAACAATACAACAATAATATAAAAAATGCATAAACACCTGAATTATTCATCATTTCAGCGCCAATATCGGGTAGAAAACTAAAGACCACATTTATTGGACCCGCGGCGCTAAATGTCACTATAAGTTGTGCAGTGTCCCGTGTCCTGTGGAAAGGAAGGGACGGATAAATGGGAATAAAGGAAATAACGATAACATCACTCACCTCCCACTGTAAGGCGATTCCGGATTAAGTGTTTCGTCAAAGAAATCATTTTTACACTATACGTCTTTTTAAACACCAATTCTGTTTAATAAGTATTTATTTACACTAATTTTGTCTGATACGTATTTCAATTTTACACTATTTTTTCCCAATGCGTATTCTTAAACACGGATTTTGTTTGGTAAGTATTTATTTACACTATTTTTTTTCTGATACTTACTTCTTTCACATTAATTTTATCTATTGCGTATTTTGTACACTAATTTTATCTAATACCTACTTTATTTTACACGAATTTTGTGCAAAACGTATATTCAACACAAATTTTGTTTAATACGTACTATATTTTACAACAAATCTTGTCCAAATACGTATTTTTTGCCCTAATTTTGTCCAAAACGTATATTCTTACACAATTCTTTTTTATCTGATAACGTATTTTTTTTCCCACTCATTAACACATCTCACCTCACATAATAAGGTGATTCCTCATTAAGTGTCGAGTCGAAGTTGTCTGTGGAAAATTGCGCCGCAGAAAGTCCCAAGTCTGTGATGTTTCTCTCGCAGGAGGTCACGTTACTCATGTCATTCTGGGAGGGACCCTAAAATAGGTCAAGGGAGAGAAAAGCTCATTATTATAAAGGATTCTGAGATGAGTTTGAAGTGAAGAATGATGGATGATGTGAGTTTGAAGTGAAGAATGAGGATGATGAGTTTGAAGTGATGTGATGATGATGAGTGAGTTTGAAGTGAAGAATGATGATGATGTGAGTTTGAAGTGAGTGGTGATGATGATGTGAGTGAGTTTGAAGTGAGTGGTGATGGATGATGTGAGTTTGAAGTGAGTGGTGATGGATACGTGAGTGAGATTGAAGTGAAAATGATGGATAACGTAATGAGATGATTTTGAAGTGAATAATGATGAATAACGTGAGTGAGATTTAAGTGAAGAATGATGGATAATGTGAGTTTGAAGTGAGTGGTGATGGATGCGTGAGTGAGTCAATGGTAATGGGTGAGTGAGTGAGTTTGAGATGAGTGGTGAATGTGAAATGAATAATGGTGTGAGTTTGAAATGAGTGATGAGTATGAAATTATTTGAAATTAATCCAGCAATTCCTTCCAGTTCTTTCCCTTCCTTTCTCCCATTCTTAGTGATTCACTTTCCTTCGATTATTTTCCTTTCCTTCCCTTTCTTCCATACTTAATCAATAATCGGTTTTCTCCTTATTCCCTTTCCCATCCTATCTCCCATTCTTACTAATCTATTTTCCTTTTAATCCATTTCCTCCTTCCTTTCCCCTCCATTCTTAATAATCTATTTCCCTCTTATTCCTCTCCCTCTCCTTTCCCTCCCCTTCCCATTTTGCTATTATTCTTTAGTTTCTATTTTCCTCCTCTTCTCCCTTTCCCCCCCTCCTTTCTCCCCTTTTTAACGTCCTAATTTTCTCCTCTTCCCTCCCCCCTCCTCCTTCCCCCTCCATTCTCAACATTCAATTTTCCTCTTATCCCTTTCCCCCTCCTATCTCCCCTTTTTTACATCCTATTTTCCTCCTCTTCCCTCCCCCCTCCGTTCTCCCATTATCATCCTATTTTCCTCCTCTTCCCTCCCCCCTCCTTTCTCCCATTATCATCCTATTTTCCTCCTCCTCCCCCCTCCGTTCCATTATCCTATTTTTCCTCTTCCCTCCCCCTCCGTTCTCCCATTATCATCCTATTTTCCTCTTTCCCTCCCCTCCGTTCTCCCATTATCATCCTATTTTCCTCCTCTTTCCCTCCCCCTCCGTTCTCCCATTATCATCCTATTTTCCTCCTCTTCCCTCCCTCCTTTCTCCCATTAACATCCTATTTTCCTCCTCTTCCCTCCCCTCCTTTCTCCCATTAATCCTATTTCCTCCTCTTCCCTCCCCCCTCCGTTCTCCCATTATCATCCTATTTTCCTCCTCTTCCCTCCCCCTCCTTTCTCCATTATCATCCTATTTTCCTCCTTTCCCTCCCCCTCCTTTCTCCCATTATCATCCTATTTTCCCTCCTCTCCCCTCCCCCCCTCCGTTCTCCCATTATCATCCTATTTTCCTCCTCTTCCTCCCCCCTCCTTTCTCCCATTATCCTTTTTCCTCCTCCTTCCCCCTCCTTTCTCCCATTATCATCTATTTTCCTCCTCTTCCCTCCCCCTCCTTTCTCCCATTATCATCCTATTTTCCTCCCTTTCCCTCCCCTCCCTTTCTCCATTATCATCCTATTTTCCTCCTCTTCCCTCCCCCCTCCTTTCTCCCATTATCATCCTATTTTCCTCCTCTTCCCTCCATTTTCCTCCGTGTCCACCTCCTATCCTCCGCTTCCTCCTCCTTTCCCCACCCCTTCCTCCTCCTTTCCCCCTTCCTCCTCCTTCCCCTTCCATTCTTAAACCATCTCATTCATTCCCTTCAACATACCATGACCAGCAGCGTGACGTCCCTATTGACGGTCGTACACACGTGACCGAACTTAACCACCACGTCCCTCTGGAGTAAATAAGCGACGTAGTGATGGTACCCCGTCGGCGAGGAATCCACGGTGTCTCCTTCACCGCCTTCTTCAGGACTGAGGGAGAGGGGAGAGAGGAGAGGGGAGAGGGGAGTTAGAAATTGGTGGAGGGGGGATTGGGGGAGAGGTTGAGTGATGGAGGGATGTGGGGGGAGGGAGGGGAGGGGGGGGAGGGGTGTTGTCTAGATGTGGTAAAGTGGTGTGGGTAAGATGAGAGGGGGAAGATGAAGTGGTTGTGTTGTGAGGAATGAAACTGACGAGGATAAGGTGGGGATGAATTAAAGTGGCTTGGTTGGATTGTGAGAAATAGAGTGACGTGGATAAGATGGGAAAAATGAAGTGGCGTGGTTGTATTTTGCGAGAGATAGAGACGTGGATTAAAAAGAGAGATTGAAAGTGGCGTGGTGTATTAGTAGATGAAGTGATGTGGTTATGGTGGAGATCAGGTGGCGTGGATAAATTAGACAAAGTGGACTGGGTAAGCAAGAGAGATAAAGTAGCGTGGATAAGACAGATAGAAAAAGTGGCGTGGATAAGTTAGAGAAATAACGTGGCATGGATAAATTAGACAAAGTGGCTTGGGTAAGCAAGAGAGATCAAGTGACGTGGATAAGATAAACAAAGTAGCATGGATAGATTAGACAAAGTGGCTTGGATAAGCAAGAGAGATAAAGTGGCATGGATACGATAGAGATAAAGTGGCATGGATAAATTAGACAAAGTGGCTTGGGTAAGCAAGAGAGATCAAGTGGCGTGGATAAGATAGATAAACAAAGTAGCATGGATCGATTAGACTTTGATAAGCAAGGGAGATAAACTGGCATGTTGTTTACTGTGAGAGATAAAGTGACGTGGATTAGAAAGAGAAATAATGTGACATGGTGTATTACGAGATAAAGTGGCATGATGCATTATGAGAGACATAAACTGGCCTGGTGTATTATAAGTGCCAAAGTGGTGTGGATAAGAAAAATAGAATTACCTGGTGTATTGTGAAATGAAATGACGAAGTTGTATTATGAAATAAAATGGCGTGGTCATACGAGATATAAAAGTCACCTAAACGAGACAAAAAGATAAAAAAAAAAATAATAATAATGATGAACTTATACTTCCCATACATAAAAAAAAAAATCAAAATGTACTAAAAGATAAGAAAATTTAAAAAATAATAATAATAATAAATAAAAAAATAAATAAATGAAATAAAAAATTAAATTATGGTGTCATCATGTAACAAATTGATAATTAACTTATACTTCCCATACATAAAAAAGAATAATAATTCCAGATGCACTAACAGATTAAATAAAAAAAATATATATATATAATTACGATAACATAATGTAAGAAATTTGATAATTAACTTATATTTCCCATTCATATGAAAAAGAAAAAGAAATCCAGATGTACTAAAAGATAGATAGATAGATAGATAGATAGATAGATAGATAGATAGATAGATAGATAGATAGATAGATAGATAGATAGATAGATAGATAGATAGATAAATAAATAAAAAATAAATAAACAAATAAAAAAAATAATAAATAAAAATAACAAAAATAAAAAAATAACGATGACATCCAGTAACAAATTGATAATCAATCCTCCCAAAAAAAAAAAAAAAAAAAAAAAAAAAAAAAAAAAAAACAGACGCACCATACCTCCGACCAACAGTTCCGGCGACGGAGATCACATCCCCAGGGAGGACTTGGACGCCCCCCCCGCTGTAGGACATTCGGTGGAATCCTTCTGCGCTGACTGTCTGACTGGTTGTTGTTCCCGCGACGGTGATCCATTCTGGTTGGGCTGCGGGAGTGGGAGTGGGAGAGAGGTTAGGATTTTGAGGAGTGGGAGGGAGTGGGGGAGTGGGAGGGGGTGGGAGTGGGGGAGGGGGTGGGAGTGGGGGAGGGGAGTGGGAGGGTGGGGGGTGGGGAGGGAGTGGGAGTGGGAGTGGGGAGGGGGGTGTGGGAGTGAGTGGGGGAGTGGGGAGTGGGGGAGTGGGAGGGGGAGTGGGGGAGTGGGAGTGAGTGGGAGTGGAGGGGGTGGGCGAGTGGGAGTGGGGTGGGGGGAGTGGGAGGAGGTGGGGGAGTGGGAGTGAGTGGGGAGTGGGAGGGGGTGGGGGAGTGGGGAGTGGGAGTGGGGGAGTGGGGGAGGGGGTGGGGAGTGGGAGTGGGGGAGTGGAGGGGGTGGGGAGTGGAGTGAGTGGGGGAGTGGGAGGGGGTGGGGAGTGGGAGTGGGGGGTGGGGAAGTGGGGGGTGGGGGAGTGGGAGTGAGATTGAGATTTTGAGGGAGTTCTGAGGTAGGTAGGGGAGTAAGAGTGGGAAGGGCGGGGAGTGGGATTTTGAGTGGGTTGAGGTTCGTTGAGGAGTGGGAGTGAGATTAGGATTCTAAGGGGGTTCTGAGATTGGTTGGGGAGTGGGGGTGGGAGGGGGAGTGTATGAAGTTTTCATTTTTTATATATATATTTCTAGCATTTCTTTCTTTCTCCCTTTCTTCCTCCTCATCCTCTGTCTCCTTTATTTCCTCCCATACGTCCTTCCCAACCAGTCTCCTCCCTGCTTACCTAATCCTAAAACCCCTCTACCTTTCCCCTACCTCCCTCCCAATCCCCAACCTAATCCTTCCAAATCCTACTCAAACAACACCCTCTCCCTCCCACCTCCCTCACCCTCAAAAAAAAACAAAAAACTCCTTTACCCCTCCTCCTCCCCCTCCCTCATTCCCCCCAAAACACCTCCCTTACCCTCATCCTCCCTCCCCACCTTCCTACCTCTCCCTCCCTCACCCCCCTCCGGAGAAAAAAAACACCTCCTCCCTCACCCCGTGGTGGTGGATTACCCAAGTAAAGGTATCTGTCCCCTGGGTATAGTTTTGGAAGTTTGAGACACCCCACCATTCCCTCCCCTCCCCCACCCCCACCCTCCCCCACCTTCCTCTCCCTCCCTCCACCACCCCACCCCAAAAGACCCACCTTCCGGAGCAACGCAGGTATCTCCCCCCTGTCCTTCGGTGCACGTCCGTCCGAACACGCAAAGAGCCTGAGGATTCGGACAAGCGAACAGGCCGGAGTCGTAGTCAAAAGGGCAGGTCGTCCTACACCCTCTGACGTGGAGACAGTACTTCCCGGAAGAGCAGGTAGGTCGTTTCACCTGCAGGAAAAAAGGAATTAATTTTGGTGTTTCTTCGTCATCATTATGGTTGTTATTGTTTTTGTTATTATCATCGTTATTGATATCATTATTATATCTGTTTATTTGTCTATTTTCTGTATTCCTTTATTTCTATTATTATTATTATTATTATTATTATTATTATTATTATTATTATTATTATTATTATTATTATTATTATCTTATTATTTTTTATTTTTTATTTTTTTTTTTGGGGGGGTAGTGGGGAGGATAAATAATATTCTCAATGGATTTGATGAAAATAATGAGAAGGTGCAATAATTGATGACGATGTCGATGATGAGGGGGAGAAGGAGAATGATAATTATCATAACCAAAAGAACAACAATGTAAATGAGAATAACAATAAAACAATAATAATGATGGAAATGACAATTCACAATGATATTAATGAAAATATTGATAAGAATGATGACATTAATGATGATAATGATAAGTTATAATAATAACAATAACAAATACTAACCAAAATAAAAGGTGATGATAATAGCAATCATCATAACACATAATATCATAACAACAACAACAACCAAATAACCCACTCACTAAAATTCAAAATATTAATAAAAAACAAATGAAAACCTTACCCCTACAGTGACCGACACGGACTCCGCAGTCGCCACATATAAATCGACCGCCAACAAGAGACCCTCAACAGGAACCGGGTGCTGCTGTATAAGTATCTCTGTGACTGAAGACTCCCCGGGTACCACGAGATCGTCTCTGGTGACACCCCATGGTGGTGGGTTACCCAAGTAGAGGTATCTGTCCCCTGGGTATAGGTTTTGGAAGTTTGAGAGAGTTCAAAGGGTAACGTTATGGTGTTTATTTTAATTAATTTTATGTTATTTATTTATCTGTTTATTATCTATCTATCTACATGTTTGTTTATATATATATATATATATATATATATATATATATATATATATATATATATATATATATATATATATATATATGTATCTATCTTTATCTATCTATTCAATATGATTATTTAGATGTAACGAGAGAGATGAAATGTGAGGGATGGAAGAAGAAAAAGTGTTCCTGATTATTTTTTTCGTACTTGAAAACCGAAATTTGACAGCGATTTTAGTTATTTTTGAATTTGATACGGATTCTATTTAAACACAAAAATTAAGGGAAAAAATCACTTAAACACACACACACACACACACACACACACACACACACACGCACACATATATTATATATATATATATATATATATATATATATATATATATATATATATATATATATATATATATATGACCTTGAGACTTACCTGAGATATAAAAAAATGTAAGGTATGTATAAAAAAAGGAAATCAACCAGTAATAAAATCTTTTTATTTATACCAATATCCAAAAACAAATATAATTAAAAAGAGACGTAACGCATAAAACAAAATAAAAAACAAGAAATATATATAGAGAAAAATTTGCTGGTAATAAAATCTATATATTAAATACATACAACAATAACCCCAAAAACAAATATTGAGAATAACGCATATATAAAACACAAAACTATGACAAAAAAAAATAAAATAAAAAAAAAAACAAAAAAAATAAAAAAATAAATAAAAAAAAAAAAATCTAAAAAATAAAAATACAAAATGAAGCTAAAAGAACGACCCTCACTCTCACCTAAAGGAACGACCTCTTTCTCCACGAAATCGTCGGTGAAAACGCCCGAAAACGTTGTCGTTTCGTTGCCTGGAGAGACGGAAACGTTGCAGTAGTATTCGACGTTCGGTTCGGCCACCTGGAGTAGATTTTATTCGTTACTCTTGTTGTTTGTTGGTTGTGTCTGTTGAGGTGTTTGTATTTGTGCTTTTACAATATTTTGTGTTTATGTTTTTATTTAGTTTTGCTGTATGTTTTTGTGTTGTTTGCGTTTTTTGTTTTGTAATTTTTGTTGTTTGCGCTTGAGTTTTTTTTTTTTTTTTGTTATTTGCGTATTTGTTATATATATATATATATATATATATATATATAATATATATATATATATATATATATATATATATATATATTATTTTGTGATTTGTTTGTTTTTCGTACTTTAATTTTTTATTGTTTGTGTGTGTTTGCTCTGGTTTTGTCTGTTTGTTTGTTTCTTTGCCTATCCCTTTGTATCATTTTTTTTCTTTCACTCTCTCTCTTTTCTTCTCTCTCTCTCTCTCTCCGCCTCATACCCTTTCCCCTCCCTCTCTCTCTCTTTTCCCTCCCTTCCTTTCCTCTATCCTCTCATTCCCTCCCCCCTCCCTCCCTCCTCCTCCTCTCTCCTTTTCCTCCCCTCCCACACTCAATTTACCGAACACTCACACACACACACACACAAAAAAAAAAAACACAAACACAAACACACACACAAACACTCACACACACGTTAAAACACACACACACACACATATATGTATATAAACACACATAAATACACACAGAGACACGTTAAAACACAAACAGACCTTAGGGCACGCAATTCCTTCAATTCTTGGGTCGTAGTTATCGATGCTGGCAACAGCTGTTTGAACCTCAACTTGCACGTTGTATGGACCTTCTAGCATGGCTACCACTGGAAGAAAGGAAGAAAAATATGTATTATCGTATGAAGACAAGTATTATTAACTAACCATTAATTTCATCATTAGCATTACTTTTACCATTACCATTATTATTATTATTATTATTATTACTATTTTTATTATCGTTATTATTATTCTTATTATCATTATTATAGAATATTTTATTGTACTTGAGTCGAAATTGTTTGGGAATTTGTGTGTGGTGGTGGTGGGTATACTAATGTACATATATGGTATATGGTATATGATTTTGCAAATTTTCCGGTTCATTTTGCAGGATTTTCGGTCAGTGAACAGGTATCCTTGGCCCAGGGTATCATGCGCCCTCCCCAGGGTAAGGGGACCAATGCCCTGGGATACAGGTCCCTCAGTTGCGTGGGTCAAAGTTGCTACCCCGCCACCACCGAGAATGATAGGAGAACCACCACTGTTGAGTCACCACGCGGACAATATTTATAGAAAAGTACTGAGTACATTGTTATGCTTAAATCATACAAAAACAAAATCCTTACTGAAGCGAGAGTTTCTCGTGTGTAAAACTCTTGCTCTCGGCTTCATAATCTACTGTTCCAACATATGGGGTTCAACCAACAAAACTCAAATACAAAAAGCACAAAAACTACAAAAAATTGTGGCAAGAGTAGCAATAGGCAATATAAATAAATATGATCACACACCGCCCCCATATCAAAAAGAATTTAAATTGTCAAAAGTTCAATAAAATTATCAGTATGACATATATACTCCTAAATTCATACAGGGTGACTATCCTCGCTGGTTAATGCCTCTACAAAAAATAGGTAAGAAAACAAGTGTTCAATTAAGACAACAACTCATTACTAAAGTTGAGGGTTAAGAAAATGAAATGGAAGGAAAATGGGGTGTAAGAATATGAGAGAAAGAGAAAAAAAAAAAACCTTGTTAAAGAAAAAATATTTACGAAAATGGAGATTTAAAAAGAAAGAACAATGATTATGAAAAAGGGGATTAAGAAAAATAAAAGGAAGGAAAATTAGGTACAAGAAAATTAAAGAGAAAAAATCTTTTCTAAAAGAACAAGTGAATAATAAATAGAAATTCAGGGTTTAAGAAAAAAAATAGAAAGAAAAAGAAAATAAAGCTTAAGAAATCATATATGAAAGGAAAGTCAAGAAAACTACAAATGCAAGAACCCGAGAACTGTGAACCATCTACTTTAAAATATTAGAAACATCTCCAACAAGAATAGTTTCAAAATAAAATGAGACATCTCTTACTCTTCAATGCCATTAGATATTTGAATGTAAAAGCCAAACAATGGGCCTCAATTTCTAATGCTGTGAACTCGTTTCATAATTATTTTCCTCATGTTCAGACGGGGAAGGCTAGGTCAGTAGCAGCTCAAGGAGGTGTCATGGCGTTTGATTCTGTTTTTGGAATAAAATCAAATGGGTTTATTTTGATGACGTCACAAAATTTACAGATGCTTTGTGAATATGGTCCATAATTTTGGTCTCCTCAGTTTTTAATAGGGATGGAAACTGATGATTTTAATGGTTATATTTTCATTGAACAACCATCAAAACAGACGCCATGACACCTCGAGTTGCTACTGATCTAGCCTTCCCCATGTACAGACGCGGTCAAAAATTTAGTCGAACATGTTTCGAATTCTGCTTCGAAAATCCGCTTCATACCAAACTTTTTGTATAGGGTAAGAAGGATTCGAAGCTTCAATTCATTAAAAGACTTTTATCCGCCATTGAACCTGATATTCTTTCTGCTGATTTTTCATTACAATAAAGTTGTAAAAAAACACTGTAACTAATCGAAGGAAAGTGTTTTGAATCTGCTTATTCTATATCAATGTAGCCTGTAGCATCCATATAAGAAAAAAAAAACAAAGACAAAAAGAAATTTGAATCTGTTTATGCTTTATTACAGTAACCTGTAATCATCCATGTACAGACGAAAAATAAAAAATGTAACTAATGGAAAGAAAGTGTTTTGAATTAGAATCTGTCATTTCTATATAATGAAGGAAAAATATTATTGCTAATGGAAAGAAAGTGTTTTGAATTTGAATCTGATTATTATATATCAAAGTAACCTGTAACCATCCATTTAATAAAGAAGAAAAATAAACATTGTAACTAATGGAAAGAAAAGTGTTTTGAATTTGAATCTGCTTATTCTATATAACAGTAGCCTGTAACCATCCATTTAATAAAGAAGAAGAAAAAAGAGCATTGCAACTCATAGAAAGAGTTTTGAATTTGAT
>NW_020870877.1:301409-323057 GCF_003789085.1 Penaeus vannamei | reverse complement strand
ATAAGGGAAAGATCAGTAGCAAGATTGAGATTCAGAAGTAATAAAAAAAGGAGTATGAAAATGTGGGAGACGACGGAGAGAAGATAACGAAGGAGGAAGAAGGAGAGAAGGGACGACGGAGAGAAGATAACGAAGGAGGAGGAGGAGGAGTTTGGAGAAGAAGAGGGAAAGAAGAGACGAAGGAGGAAGAAACGAGAAAGAAAGAGACGAGAAGGAAAGAGAAAGAAAAGAGCGAAGGAGGAAGAAGAGAAAGAAAGAGACGAAGGAGGAAGAAGAGGAAGAGAAGAGAGAAGAAGAAGAGAGAAGGAGGGGACGAGGAGCAAAACGGCTGCATAGGAAGACAAGGCCGCATCGGGAGCGCCTGTGGGCGTACGCGCGACTGAGAGAGAGAAAGACAGGACGGATGGGCGTCAGAGAATGGCCGCCGGGGTGTGTGAATTCGCAGTAACTCCAGCCTCCATTTCCAGTCTCATTAGTCTCTCCTGCCGACTTTTGCACAAGCAATTACTCTGCGTTACATCCCGTCATGACCTTGCAGCAGGTGTGAAAGGCTACACCTGCGATTTACGGAAGGGAGAAGAGGGAGGGAGTGAGGGTGATTGAGGAGGAAAGAGGAGGGAGAGGGAGGGGGGAGCGCCGGAAACGAGCGGACGAGAGAGGGAGAAGGAGGGAGAGAGGGAGAAGAGGAGAGGAGAGAGAGAGGAAGAGAGAGAGAGAGAGAGAGAGAGAGAGAGAGAGGAGAGAGAGAGAGAGAGAGAGGGAGAGAGAGAGAGAGAGAGGAAGGAGAGAGGAGGGAGAGAGAGAGAGGAGAGAGAGAGAGAGAGAGAGAGAGAGAGAGAGAGAGAGAGAGAGAGAGAGAGAGAGAGAGAGAGAGAGAGAGAGAGAGAGAGGAGAGAGAGAGAGAGAGAGAGCTGGACCTTGACCATGTCCTCCTTTAGTTTCGTTCAGCTGTTGAGCAGCGTAATATACACCAAAACTTACACCTTTCACCTATAAAACTGTAGATCGATATTTTCACCTATGCATCATAGAAAGAACTAAGAATAAAGAGCGGGTTAACCTATAAAAAAGAAAAGGAATTGCAGCAACCCCACTCCTAAACATCTCACGTAATAAATTGACCCAAGACCCATCATTCATAAAAAAAACACCTTGTCCAAACGCATATCACACGCATGTATTCGCTTAAATAAAAAAAGATCTTATCACAAGTAGCAAAAAAAAACAGGTGATCATCGCGTGAAAACAACAGCATCTGCCGCGACTTCCCGATCCGATTACAACAAACGGACTCTCGACGATTCCATTTTTCCTCTCCTGTGTATCGGAAGCAACACGGACGCCGCTCCGACCCGAACCAACCTCACCCATAGACAACCGAGAGGGAAATGGAGATATCGCGCAGGATCCCCACCGCGAGCGAACGTAAATCCCCACGAAAGCGAACCCGACAAAACCAGATAAGCCATCCGAAGGAGTACCGACAACAGGATGACAATGCTACGCGAATGCCGCTCACGCACGCACGCACGCACGCACGCACGCACGTCACGCGCCGACAGCTCTTCCTCGATCCGTCGGGAGGCAAGAGGGAGCTTCTGTTGCTAATAATACCTCCTGGCCATTTCCCCGCGCGCAATTGCTCCATAAAGGCATAACTTTCACAAGCGCAGACGAATACCCCCCCCACCCCCACCCCACCTACTCCATCCCCTTCCTCCCCGTCCCTTCCCCATGCCCTCGTCACCTCCCCCTCCTTATCTAAAGCTATTCATATCCTTTCCTCGCCAGTCCCAGGAGTCCTGAGTCCTTTGACACCGGAATACACACGTTTCTTGAAGTTCACGTCTTTCTTCTGTATCTTTGTCTCCGCTCCTTCTTCGAGTGTGTGTGTGTGTGTGTGTGTGTGTGTGTGTGTGTGTGTGTGTGTGTGTGGTGTGTGTGTGTGTGTGTGTGTGTGTGTGTGTGTGTGTGTGTGTGTGTGTGTGTGTGTGTGTGTGTGTGTATGTGTGTGTGCGTGTGCGTGCGAGTGAAAAACGGGTCTATGTGTGTGTGTGCGAGCCAATTAAAATGAACAATCATATAACTATAAATCTCATTCTATTTATTACCAACTGACCAACCAATCAAATGCCAGTCTCTCTTCTCACCTGGTTAATTAACCCAGAATGCAAGGAATCTCGTCCAAGATCGTCGTAGTTGAGGATGGAAAACAGTCACAAGCACGAGAGATGCTGTGCGGATTTATCAATCATCTCAAATATAACAATCAGAAGCTATAATTGCAACTACTGATGACGGTCGAGAATAGTAGCATAATTATCTTTACAGGAGAAGTTTTACTCCAAGGAGCACTTAATTGTGATAATGGCACTCGTCTAGGCAATCTGTGGCATTCAAGGCTGTAGCGCCAACGAGAAATATATTCAGCTAAGGTTGCTAACTAAATACAATTTTTTTCCTGAAGCAAGACTGCTATAAAATTGCAAACAATAACAGCCTCTATTGCCTACTACTTACTGCTGATCTGTTTGTCTTTTTCTCTTACACATGTATATACAAAGAAAACCACGCACAAACAAAGAAAAATATAACACGCATACACACACAATTGCACTCTCACTCATATACACACAAGTACTCGCACTCACACACTGACGTACACATTCTCCCTCACACGCACACTCACTCTCACTCAGACTCGCACACTCACTCTCACTCACTCGCATACTCACTCACCCTCTCACTCCACTCGCACCCCCCCCCCTCCCAGTCCCCCCAGACGAAAACACAACCTCCACCCCATACAGCCCATCCCTCACACTCCCTCCTCCCTCGCCCCATCGCGAGCCCCCGAGAGAGCTACAGCCGGCCACGGGACAGGCGCCCCGGGACCCCTTCCTTGCATGAGGTAATCGCTCATTACGCTTGCCCGGACCAGCTGTCACCGCCTCCTTCACACTCGGCGCCCAGCTGATCCCTCGTGACACGCGGCTCATGTAAACAAACCCCGGAGCGCGAGAGGGATCAGGGAGGCCGCGCCGTTTTACCCGCACCGGGGAGTGTAATTTCTCGGTAACCTAATTTCCATGTTCTTGCATATTCATTCGCAGTAATGCTCTCATCTGGCACGCTTCGATTCGCGCTCTCCCCATCCATCACGAAGCGCGCGCGTCAAATGCTCACTTACGATCTCTTACGAAATCAGAAGCCCGACGAAATCATCAATAAAGACGAGAGGGACGCGCCGCGGGTCTAGAAAACCCAACTGCAGATCCCCATGACTCGGAGCTCCACGTCCACCTCGACCCTGGGTATGATGACGCGGCGGAAAAAGCACTTCCCCGGAGCCTCGCCCGCCTCGGGTCCACCGCAGGCCTCGAACAACGCTGGAATCAACACGCATGGAGGCCGGGATGTGAGTGGGTCCGCGTCTCCTACAGGGGGCGGGCATGGCCAGAAAGATGGAAGTGGAAGAAGAACAGGCGCTAGGGAGAGGGGGAGAGGAGAGAGAAGGAGAGGATGATACAAGGGAAAAGAATATGAGGGGATAAAGGATAGAAAGCGAAGCGAAAGGAAGAACGGGAAAAGGAACGGGAAGCGGAGCGGACAAGGGAAGGGAAGGGGAAGGGAAGGTATGAGGGAACGAATAAGAAGGGGGGAAGGAAAGAAGAAAATAAGGGAAGAGGAATAAGAGGAAGAGGGAAGGGAAGATAAGGAAAGAAGAGAGGAGGAAGAGAAGGAAAGGATATAGAAGCGAAGGGTAATGAAGGGAAAGAAGCCAAGGGGAAACGAAGGGATGGGAAGGAAAAGACAAAAAAAAGGGAAGCGAAGGGAAAAGAAAAGGAAAAAAAAAAAAAAAAAAAAAAAAAAAAGCTGGGAGACGGAGCTGAAAGAGGATAGGCGGGTGTGCTGCGGGGACGCCATTTCCACAGCACCCTCGAGAGAACCACCACCCACCACCCCCTCCTGCCCCCCTCGCCATACCCCCCCCCCCACAGGATAAGCCCTTCGATCACCGCCTCCCACTCCTCCACTCCTCCTCCTCTCCTCCCTCCTCTCCCTCTCCTCCTCCTCCTCCTCCTCCTCCTCCTCCTCCTCCTCCTCCTCCTCCTCCTCCTCCTGCTACCCGACCTAGGGGCTCAACATTCCTGACTCAGACGCAGAAGCATGGGCAGGAGGGAGCCTCTCGTTGATTGCAACAGCTAAAGGCAACGTCAAAAGGAGAATATAAGAGAAACGGCGGAAACGGATATAATAAGATGTTGGATCCTGAAAAAGTAAAATAATAATAATAATAATAAAATAAAATAAATAGATAAATAATAATGATAATAAATAAATAAATAAAGGAGAAACGGCGGAAAGGATATAATAAGGCAAGATGTTGGATCCTGAAAAAGTAAAAAAAAATAATAATAATAAAAAAAAATAAAATGAAATAAATAATAATAAATAAATAAATAAATAATAAATAAATAAATAAAGGAGAAACGGCGGAAAGGGATACACTAAGTTAAGATGTTGGATCCTGAAAAAAAAAATAACAATAATAATAATAATAATTAGAAATAAAATGAAAAAAGTAAAAAAAAATAATAAAAATAAATAAATAAATAAATATAAACAAAATAAAATAAAGTAAAAAAATAAGTAAATACATAAATAAACGTTCACGAGATAGCAGTCTTCTCCAGTCTTCTTAAATCTCTTGTCAGGCATTCTTGCCAGCAATTATATCATCCTAAAAAAACATTCTTATCTGAGGCTTAACCGGCGAGTTCCCAATGAGGAGTAACTCTCTCAAAAGCCCTTTATTTTAGAAAAAAAGGTTCTTGAATTTATTTCAATAGCCAACAGGGGCGAAACATCACTAACATTACAGCTATTCATTTCCTGTTTACTTACTCTCCACAGAAAATAAAGTATTCACTCCCTAAAATATCAGCCGGTGTTTCTCCATCCGCAATAACAAACTGAATAATCGTCTCCAAAGCCATTCAAGCCAACGCAGGAAACAGCCACTAAACGCAGCCAATCCGCATTCTCGAAAAGGATATCCATACATTAGACTCTTACGTAATCCCTTCTCATCAGGCCAACCGGGCGGGCGTTGGAGTATTCCTCAGAGATCAAGACATTTGCATAATATTGATATGTTTATGGTGCGTAGCGCGGGGGGGTTGCAGTTCGTTAACTGTAATAAACCCCGAACAAGATGCATAAACTTGATTAAAACGAAATAAAACTGACTCCTTACATGTACCTCGAAATAACAGTGAGTTGGCCAAAGCGTTTCGTCTGAGCCTGTGAATATTACACGTTTTGGATGCACTGCCATAAGCCTCCGTTGTAATGCAAATGCTGTTATCTCATGGCACAGGCATTACCGGGCACAGAAATAATGTCAGTCCTACTCTACCGACATCCACATACAGAAACGGTCACCCACATGACTTTTCTCTCCGTCGGACGTACTTCTGAATGGCCGGCGACGCACCCACCCGCTCATATATTCATAGAGGCTGTCACATTCGCCCTTCCATTTCACACCCTCTCCCGCCTCCCTGTCACGTCCGAATTACAAGGCGACGCCACCTGTTGCTCTCGCCCCTTTTATTTTAGTTGCGAGCCAAACGAGCCTTTGAGAGCGTCAATTCTAGCACCAGGATCACAGCTTGGTTCCTTCCGAGATAGTATCCTTGTGGATGCGATTACAGGAAGAAAGGGGCTCCAACAGATATAGCGTTCAACAGAAAACAATTACATGGAAAGAGAGAAGAAAACAAAAAAAAATTTATCTACGAGGAAAACAGATGCAAGATTACGGCGGGCGTCTGCACGGGCGACAGGGATACGAGGGAGACATCAACGACTAGCGTGTTTTTCCGACGACGCGACGCGGCTCCAGGAAGGAGACTGGGAACGTGCGAAAATCTCACGCAAAATGACAAGACACGCAGAAAGAACCGTGGGAGAAATGTGCACACGTGAAAACAACAACAATGAAAACATTAAGCGACAACAAGGACAAAAACTTTGATAGACCATTAACGCCGACATGCGGAAGACGCGTCAGAGAGGGGGGGGGGGGAGAGACCGAACCACTGCTGGTCGTAGAGGAGGGGGGTCATCCCCGCCAAATTCTAGTCCCGACCCCGTAGGCATCACCAACACGAACCATACAACAGCAATACACAAACAACTACAAGACTATCACACACACAACCCCTAAACAACCTGTTCTAGCGCCACACCGAGCACCAAAGACCGACTACCGACAGCCTGGGTTAACAAAGCACTCAATCAGCATCGTTATCGCTGTCGTAGAAGGGTAATAAGTGGCGCCGAGGAGACACGACAAGGTCTTTACCGTCCGCTCGTTATTCCCTCCCTCCAAGACCTTGGCGCAAATTACCTATTACATGATCTTAGTCACAGCATCGGCCGCGAAATGAAGCCCGCCGGGAGACTGGCGAATGATAACATTATGAATCACCTTCCGCTTTTCCGCCTTTGTTTACATCTTCCATTCTCAGCATTGCCTTCCTCGATTTTTTTTTTTTGTTAATTCTTTAAACCGTTAGAAGAGCATTTCTATTGTTGATTTTCAGATGTGTCATTTCCATGTTTACGTAACTTTTAGCCTCATTTGGAATTAATTTCTCATACTAAACAACACGTTAAACCAGCAGAAAGCGTTAAAGCTTCAATTTTCCTATTCCAGACTGGCAAGAAAAATAATAAACAAGTCGGTTCTGTCAAATGATGGATGGCATGAAGATGAAAAGGAGGAGGAAGAGGAAGAGGAAGAGGAAGAAGAAGAAGATAGGAAGAGGAAGAAGAGGTAGAAGAGAGAGGAGGAAGAGAAGAAAGAAGAAGATGAGGAAGAAGAGGAGGAAGAAGACTACGAAGAAGAAAAAGAAAAAGAAGACGAGAGAGAAGAAGAAGAAGACTACGAGAGAAGAGAAGAAGAAGAAGGAGATAATGACGAAGACTACGCAACAAGAACACCACGCGCGGATCACTGAGAATCATGCAGGCACCTTGGCCCGGCATCCGCTGGCATCACGCTGCTCTCTCCCTGCCGGCGTATTCACCTGCTGAGCTAAATACTTCATCAGAGAGGAAGAATAATTCTACAGCGTCGCTTTTCTTTTCCGTAAGCATCCTCCTCTTCTTTTCGTTCGCCGTTTCCGTTTCTTCTTCTCACCACTTCGTTCTTTTCTCTTTCCCCCTGTTTTTGCTTTTTTCTACATTCTCTCTCTTTCTCCTAAAGAAATCTATAATCCAACGTCGCAAAAAAATTTAAACTTATTTATATAGGTAACTTCGACTATTACTTCTCCATCCTTATCTCTAATTTTCCTTTTCTCTTTGCGAGTGGGAGGTATGGGACAAAAGAGGGGAGGGGAGGGGAGGGAGGGGGAGGGGGGGAAGGAAGGAAGGGAAGGGAAAGGAAGGAAGGAAATGGGAGGGAAGGGAAGGGAAGGGAAGGAAGGGGAAGGGAAAGGGAAGGGAAAGGAAGGGAAGGGAAGGGAAGGGAAGGGAAGGGAAGGGAAGGGAAGGGAAGAGAAGAAGAAGAGAAGAGAGAGAAGAGAAGAGAAGAGAAGAGAAGAGAAGAAGAGGAGAAGAAAGAGAAGAGAAGAGAAGAGAAGAGAAGAGGGAAGAGGGAGGGAGAGAGAGAGAGAGAGAGGGAAGATTGATTCGCGTAGGTAACTTCCCAGAAAAAAAACGCCACCATGGAACTCAGCGCCAAAGAAAAATACGCAGGCAATAGGTGCGTTCCCACGCTGAATGGAACGATATCTTCCTCTCCGTCTTCTTTCCTTCTCTCCTCTTCCACCCCCCCTTCTCCCCTTCTTTTCCTTCTTCTTTTCGACCCCTCGCCCTTTCCTCTAATCCTATATATCCACACTCGTACTTCTCCCCCCCCTCTTTTTTATCCTCCACCTCTCTCCTCCTCTCCTCCCCCCCCCCCCCGGTTCCCTTGCCTCATCTTACCTCTCCCTCCATTACCGCCAGATTGCCGCCCGTATACCCCTACCCACCCCACCCTCCCACCACCCTATCCCCACCCATCCCTCCCACATCTCGCGAGATCTCCCTATTACGTATCTGGGGAAATGGCAATTAGCCGTCCCCCATCCCCACACCGGCGACAGCCCCCCATCTCACCTGTTCCGGCACCACCCACAGACGAAGAAGCATCTCGATCTCCGATCAGCCCAGACCAAGAGAGAGAGAGAGAGAGAGAGAGAGAGAGAGAGAGAGAGACAAACATCCATATTTTTTTAAAAAAGCTAAATAAAGAAATAATACATCGGTAAATATCGCGCGAAAAAATGGGTCGTTATCGTCGTTTTTTTTTTTTTTGGTTTGTTTGTTTGTTTGTTTTTGTTATTAGCTCGCAGGCCCAATGAAAGGGAGGACGTAGAATAACAAGATGAAAGGGAGGCATAAATAGCGGTGAAGATAAGACAGGGACCAAAAGGTAAAAATGCTGGAGGGAGGAAAAGGATGTTCAAACAGGGACTGAATGAGTAGGGGAGAGGGGTAACAACTACGGGGAAAGAGGAGGAGGGGGGACAAGGGGAGTGAAGAAGGGGGGGAAAGGAGTAAAGGAGGGAGGGAAAAGGGGAGTGAAAGGAAGGGGAAGGGGAGTGAAAGAGGGGGGAAAGGGGAGTGAAGGAAGGGGGGAAAGGGGAGTGAGAGGGGGGGGAAAGGGAATAGAGGAGGGGGAAAGGGGAGTAAAGGAGGGGGAAAGAGGATGAGGAAGGGGGGAAAAGGGGAGTGATGGAGGGAGGGGAAAGGGGAGTGGAGATGAGGAAACCGGAGGAGGGAGGAAAGGGGAGTAGGGGTGAGGGAGCGTTGGAGTCACGGTCACACGGTGCCGGTGGCGCATGGGTGGCCGAGAAGAAAGATCGGAGCGACGCCCCATCCTTCCTCCGCCCCGTCCGCCCGCCACTCACTGGCCGACGTCGCCAGCCCTATCCCTCCACCCCACTCATTTTTGATGGCGCCCTCATCAACCCGCTGCATCCGTCCCTTGTGGCAATCTCTCTCATTTTTTTTTTTTTTTCTTTTTTGTAACCCACAGATACGAGTCTACGAGTCTGGCGGACGGGAAACGGGCAGCTGGAACGGGGTACATAAAAATCCCAGGGATCGAAAATGGGTATACCCCTTGACCTTGGGCCCCCGCAGCTGTGTCGGGGACTCCACAAACACAGGCGCTTGCAAACACCGGGGCTCCAGCGTCGGCGGCGGTACCAGAGAGGAGCAACGAGCTTGGAGAAGCGACTCGAAATTCTTCCTGACTGGCTGAGCGGGTTCTCCAGTCGCGGTCTTTACGATGTGATTCTCTTATTTCTCCCTCGTTCGCTATGGCTCCCGTATTCACAAGTGTCTGTGATGTATGGTGTACCCAATACACTATATGGATACTGCAGCTAATGTGCTATGGCCAAGGAGCAGCTAATCTCTCTTCTCTCCTCTTTCCTCTTTTTCCTTTCATCTCTTCTCTAGTTCTCTCTCTCTCTCTCTCTCTCTCTCCTCCCTTTTTCTTTCTTTCTATTCTCATTTTCTCTCTCACTGTCTTTATCTGATATACATAGACACACAAAACTCTTCCTCCGACTCCTCCTCACCACCGCCCCTCCACACGCAAAACATCCCTCTTCACACACACATAGAACTCCCATCCTCACACACAGATCAAAGTTACCAGGGACATCTACAGGAAAGCCCCAAGCTCACTCAAACCGCACGCAGTGAGATGGGGGGAAAGAGGGAGGAGGGAGAGGGAGAGGGCAGGAAGAGAGGAGGAGGGAAGCTGGAGATAGTGTGAAAGGGGGAGGGAGTGACAGAGGAAAGGGAGAAAGGAGAAATGAAGGGAGGGAGGGAGGGAGGGAGAGGGAGAGAGGGAGGGGAGGGAGAGAGAGAGAGAGAGGAGAGAGAGAGAGAGAGAGAGAGAGAGAGAGAGAGAGAGAGAGGAGAGAGAGAGAGGAGAGGAGAGAGAGAGAAGAGAGAGAGGAGAGAGAGAGAGGGAGAGAGAAGAGAGAGAGAGAAAGAGAGAGAAAGACTGAGAGAAAGAGAGAGAGAGAGAAAGAGAGATGGAGAGAGAGAAGACGAGAAAGAGACAGAAGAGACAGATAGAGAAAGAGACAGGCAGCAGAGACAGAGAAGACAGATAGACAGAGACAGACAGACAGACAGACAGACAGACAGAACAGAAGAGCGAGAGCGCGTGTGTGTGGTGGAGGGGGTCTTTTCGCTAACTACCCGTCAGACATGTGTTACGACGGGTAAAAATAACCTGTTAATCGACTACCACCCTCCCAGCCTTGTTACTACGCTCGCTCACGCTGCTCTGCCCCTCGCGGTGCTCTCGTCGCTTGTCTCTAATGGCCATACCACTGACAAGAAAGAAAGAAAGAAAGAGGAGAGAGACGAGATAAGTGAGAGAGAGTGAGGGAGTGGGAGAGAAAGGACTGAGAGAGAAGAGAAGATGGAAGAGAGAGAGAAGAGAGAAGGAGAGAAAAAAGAGGGAGAGAGAAGTGAAGAGGGTGAGAGAAGAGAAGGAGGAGGAGAGAGAGAGGAGGGAGAGAGAGAGAGAGAGAGAGAGAGAGAGAGAGAGAGAATGGGCACAAAGCGCGTACTTCGAAAAAACACCAGGTTTATACTCGACTAATAACACGCATACCAATGCATGTTCCAGCACGTGCCTCCTTCGACAGGTTTCTCGGTAAAAGCACGGCATGAGGCGACGGCCCATGATGCCGGCCCTGTTCCGCCGTTATCTGGCTGTTACGCGGCAGATAACGGGAAGGTCTACACACTTGTCACACGACACCGCTGCCGTCACACACACGACGGCAGCCCCAAGCATCCTCCGAAACCAGAACTGCTTCAAAAAATAATTCCACTGAAACTAATACCAATAAAAGCGAAATAAAGACGAACGGAAATCCAGTCTTCCCTCAGCCGGGTCCCAATTCGCCCCGACCTGCTGTGCGGCGGTCACGCGCACCCGATACCCGTCCGGCAGTGATGTAACCCCGCCACGTGGTCACCTTCCCGTCGCCCCATGACGAAAGGTGGCAACGTGCCCGGCGTCCGTTCCACTCCCTCCTCATGCAGCGGTTGCATGACCATACGGCGAGGATGAGATGCCGGAGCGCAGTGAAAGAGGTCGTCATTCCGAGCGCGGGGCCAGAGGTGTCCTCTCGTCTCCACTTCCCTTACGAAATCGATGCCCGCCAGACATGGTTTGAAAGGGTTCACCCAGCCTCACTTCCCGAAATATGGTCAACTAACAGGAAATATATGTAAAGTGCGACCCCATCTGAGGAACCAAACGTACGCGGCGACCGATAATAAAAACCTCAAATAGGATTCAACAAAACCTTCCGCGACTACTTATAAGCACGGGCCGACCGGTACCAGTTCTCACAGAGCGAACAGTTAACCGAGGTCGTGGCAGTATTGTGGAGGAATAACTCGCGAGACCGGTGTATCGTCGGCGGGGAGTTGTCAACAATTCATTAGGAGGATATCAACTCTACCTCCACCACATCATTGCACTATATCTTTTACTGTGTATTTTCGCATCTTCTACACAATGGCTATACTACATGAACCCAGAGCGACTGATAACACTATCGCTGCCTTTATCATCGTTTTACAAGGAAAAAATACCAACCAAAAGTTTGCGTTCGACGGCATATCATCGCCACATACAATTAATGGCCGCCTAATTAGTTTCACCTGCAGCGTTACTCCCACGCAAGCTAATTATGGCATCCAGAACGGTTCACAAGTTCTCCCACATTAACCCCTTTCCGACCCCATCGCTCCTCAACTCGGCCAACTTCAAAGCCCTCGCCGCAGCGCCGTCGCCGCGACCGCCACCGCTCAATTAGCGCCGCCGCCATCAATCACGCAATCTACCGGGATCATTCTCCCGATCAATAGGACGCCCATCATTAAGGCGACGAGGGAGACCCCATCACGGAGGTCCCGCAGGAGAGGAGAGGCGCACCTCCGCCCTGCGAGACACGCCGCGCCTCGGATTCGCGTCTCACGTGGCGGCGGCCGAGAGAGGATGGGAAGCGAGGTCACTCACCCCTTTTCCTCCTCCTCCCCTCCTCCTTCCTTTCTGCTCGGTCTGGGACCTTCCCTCCCCTCCTCTCCGGTTCAACTCCTACGCGCTGGCCCTCTCTCTCCCTCTCTCTATCTCTCTCTCCCCACCCCTGACCCACCTCACTCCTCTGGCCCCCACCCCCTGTCGCCAACCCCTGCGCCCCGCGCCCGTTCCCTCCCATCCTTTACTCCTTTCGGCCTCTACCACTCCTCCCCCCTGCCCTCCCCCCCCTCACCCCCACTCCTAAACGCCTCCTAACCCTGTTTCTTCTTCTCGCCATCTCTGTGAACAATCATCATCCTCCGGCCAGTGCGGATGGACATACGAATGCAATTATCTCGCGACCTGTCTCCAAAAAATCTTGGCACTTACTGCACCGCCCCCACCCCCCCCCCCCCGCCGAAAACTCCCCCTTCCCCCCCCCCCCTCCCCCATCAATACCAGATCGCACGATATCTTTTATTAGCCGAATATGTCGCATCCATCGGCTCGGACGGCGGGGGATTTCTACTGTCTTCCGGCGCGTGGCAAACCGTCGCGGCTTTCGCTAGGATCTCACGACTTTTTTTTTTTCCCCGCGGGTGTTGCGGGATAAGCAGGCCGAGATAAGCGCGTCAGGGATTAGAGCAGCGTCAACGCGAGAAATAGAGTTGCATTTACTCGGATTTGGAAGGGATTCGGACACGTCTGTTGATACGCAGATGATACGGATGAAAAAAAAGAAAAGAAAGATAAAACCATAAAACATAATCTGGAAAAACAAACCCCCGTGCCGTGAACATGGGAATGTGTATTCAAGTACACTATTCTTGCCTCTCTCCCCTCTCTCCTCCCTCTCTTCCTTCCTCCCTCACCTCCTCTCCCTCCTAGAACCAGGCCCTCCTAGAATCCAGGCAAGGCCGTAATATCACCGGCAAAATCACTGTCAGGAGCGACCTGGGCACGGCAGTTATCCTCATCCTTTCCCCTTCCTTTATTGGATGAGGGGAATGCCCTTATCCTCTGTAAATAGAGCAATACAACGGTTCATTTTCTCCCTCGACTTCTTCCTACGCTACATTTCCTTTCTCTCTGTTCGCCCTCCGTTTCCCCTTACCGCGCCCTCGCACCTTTCCTCGCCGCCTCCCACTCCGCGTCGCCCCCTCCCCACCCCTCTTCCTCTTATCCATCTCGGTCCGTAATTCCCGGTAAAACTCTTCAGCCATAATTCCATCAAACACTTTCCTCCGCCGTCGCTCCCTGCCCTCTTATCTCCCTCGGTGTTCCGGGGAGTGTTCCTCGGAGTCCGGGGGAGGGGGAGGGGGGGGGGGGGCGAGGTCCAGGGCCACACGGGTGCACGAGTCACGGGGCCCGTCTCTGTCTCTCTCTCTATCTCGGTCTCGTCTCCTCTGTCTCTCCTCATGCCCTCTCTCTCTTCTCTCTCTCTCTCTCTCTCTCTCTCTCATCTCTCTCTCTCTCTCCTCTCTCTCTCTCTCCTCTCTCTCTCTCTTCTCTCTCTCTCTCTCCTCTCTCTCTCTCTCTCCTCTCTCTCTTCTCTCTCTCTCCTTCTCCCTCTCCCTCTCTCTCTCCCTCCCCTCGCCTTCTTCCTCTCTCCTCTCTCGCCCCTCTCTTCCTCTCTCTCTCTCTCTCCTCTCTTCTCTCCTCTCTTCTCTCTCTCTCCTCTCTCTCCCTCTCTTTCCTCATCCTCCCTCTCCTCTCTCTCTATCTGTGCTGTGCTGGCGCACGGTAAGGTCTTGTCTAGCAATCTTTGCGGACCTCGTTCAATCCCACGGCCGGCGGCCAGTGAGTGGTAACCCCGGCCACTCCTTGCACACAGGGGAATTGGCAAAAAACAGGACAGTATTCACAGCAAAGAATATCCATTGGGAATTAAAACTAAATCTCTCCCCTCTCGCACGCCTTCCGGCCGGGTCCTGCAGGCACCGCGCTAACTGCTCTGCCGTAATGCATGGGCACTATTTCTGAGAATCTTTCCCTCCACCATCCTTGGCCCGTAAACAACTGCCTCTTTCCCCCTCTCCCCAACGTCCTTTGCTCCAGATCCCCTCTCGCTTCTCTTCTTCCCCCTCGCTCCTACCTCCTGTCCCTGAGCCCTCTCGCCGCGTCCCTTCCCCTCCTGTTTCCTCCTCTCCTCCAACATCACTTACCTCCTATCTCCTATCTTCTACCTCCCCTCTCTCCCAACGCCCTTTGCCTCTCCTCTCCTTATTCTTTCTCCTCGTCTCTCCCGCACCATTCCTTTCCTCCTACACATTGCCTCCTAACCCCCCCCCCCTTTCCCTCCAGAAGCTCTGACCTTCCACCTTTTACCCGCTTCTTCCAAAATTATCCCTTTTCTCCTACTCCCAACCTCTCGTCTCGCCCTCCCTCCAACCTCCCCCCCCCCACCCCTACCTCCCACCCCCGACCCCCTCGCCACGTGCTACGCTGAACGCCGGCCTTATCTCCGTGTTTGTGCGGCCGATACCTTTTATTCCTCTTATCGGCTTATGGCAGGCGGTAATCTATAGGTTGACGCTACGTGAGGGAACGTGTTGGAGGGGGTTTAGAACACGTGACACGCGTGTTCGGTCTCTGGCGGTCTGGCCTTTGGTCCCTCGTTCTCTCTCTCTCTCTCTCTCTTTCTCTCTCTCTCTCTCTCTCTCTCTCTCTCTCTCTCTCTCTCTCTTTCTCTTTCTCTTTCTCTCTTTCTCTCTCTCTCTTTCTCTCTCTCTCTCACACACACACACACGCCCTGAGTAAAAAAAAAAAACAGAAAGAAACATCCATGTCTCCCAAATGCATCCTGACACCGCGCATGCACACAAGACGAAAATAATGTTTTGAAGACAAACACACCACAACACTCAATGCACTAAACAAAACTGCCACACACACGGGCAACAGCAACACCTCACACACACACACACACACACACACACACACACACACACACACACACACACACACACCACACGCACACACACAACACAAACAAAGCTGCGAGGGGGCGTGAAACGTCGACGCCACTAAAGAGTACATCGAACCTCTCAAGCCCGAAAAAAAAACCCTCTGACCGAGCCGAGAGCGCGCGCGCGCCGCCGCGCCGCCGCCGCGTCCGTCCGACGTCCGCCCACACAACCCGGCATGCATAATGAGAGCGAGCGCAGGACCGAGACAAACAGCAGGCGCGGTAATGAAAAAAGCTCCCCCCCCACCCACCCCCTCCCCCACCCCCACCGTAACACCCCCGCAAGACAAAGGAAGCTCGAGGGGGGGACAAAGGCAGTTAACTGTGCCAGGGCGGGCAAAAAGAACGGAGTCGCTTGGTGGACAAAGTAAGGGAGGAGCAAGAGGCGAGGGAGAAGAAGAAATCCCGATCGACTGACAAGAGGAGGATGAGGGGGAGAGAGAGAAAAAAAAAAAAAAAAAATGTGAGAAAAGAGAGAGGGATAAATATAGGAGGAAAGAACAGGAGTGGGTGACGGAGGCAAGGGCAGATGGAAAGATGGAGGGAATGATGGAGTGAATGTGTCAAGAACGGAGGGACGGATATGAAAGGAAGGAAGGAAGGAATAAAATATAAGAAGAAGAGGAGAGAAGAGAGAGAGAGAGAGAGACAGTGAGAGAGAGAGAGAGAGAGAGAAGAGAGAGAGAGAGAGAGAGAGAGAGAGAGAGAGAGAGAGAGAGAGAGAGAGAGAGAGAGAGAGAGAGAGAGAGGAGGGAGGGAGGAGAGGAAGGAGGGAGGGAGGGAGGAAGGAGGGAGGGAGGGGAGAGAGAAGGGAGGGAGGGAAGGGAGAGAAGGAAGGGAGGGAGGGAGGGAGGGAGGGAGGGAGGGAGGGAGGGAGGAGGAGGGAGAGGAGGGAGAGAGGAGAGAGAGGAAGAGAGGGAGAGAGGAGAGAGAGAGAGAGAGAGAGAGAGAGAGAGAGAGAGAGAGAGAGAGAGAGAGAGAGAGAGAGGAGAGAGAGAGGAGAGAGAGAGAGAGAGAGAGAGAGAGAGAGAGAGAGAGAGAGAGGAGACTGGCAGGACGCCTACATTTTACTCATCCCTGACAAGCAAGGAACCGGGTCACATGACACGCCATGGTAATTTTACCGCGTTAAAAGCAGTAAGCCGACCTGACCTCCTCCCAGGGAAATCTTGCATTCCAAGAGCACGCTGCAATCATTACATCATTATTGTCATTATGCTTTTTTCTTCAACATAAACCACGATTCAGAGAAATGAGAAGTATATGACCGAGTCTGTCTGCCTGCCGTGGACGAAGGGGCACCAAAGGAAACGCTCTGCCATTCTCATTGTGGAGATTTTTGTCCTAAACATTTCCAATGAATAAAATTAATAATATGAAAAATTATATATAAAATGTATGTATCAAAAGCAAAGTTGATATTAGTAATACTAATAATAATAACATCAACAATAAAATCAATAATAATAATAATAATAATAATAATAATAGCAATAACAATAATCATAACAAAATGTTATCATCACTAATAGAAGTAGTAGTAATAACAGTAACAATAAGAGGAAAATATGGTGTGTTTTATCATCTTAAATTCCTAACGCGATTTTTAAACTTTTGTGTGTGTGCTTAATTGTATTATTTAAATCTAATAATTACAAAATTGTCAGTTTCACATGATAATCACATTCATTAAAAATATGATAATCAACAGTCAACCATTACCGCAATTTATCAATTATGATTGCTGATACATTCCTTACAGATTAAACAAACACATCAGGTACTGTATGTGACATGAAACTGATAAGAAATATGACACAGAACTACCAAGTAACCATTGTTGCCAAGCTTGTCACTTAGGCATTTATTTTTGATGTCTCAATTAGCTCTAAGAACATATATATACAATATATATTATAATATTAAGCCTTGCGTATACTTACTTTTTTTAGGAGGCAGCCAGAAATGCATGCAGCCCCCTGCCATAGGCTCACCCTCAAGCCTTCAGCAGTTCAGCATGGACATCCCATCTGTATGCAGCTTCCCCACCCTTCGGTTTAGAGATCGTCCCCCTAGCCTCAGACAGGGTAGGGGGATCTTCACTGATGGGTGGGTCAGGCACAGGGACTGTAAAATCCCTCGCATCTAGACTAACTGCTGGGGGGTCTACTTGATACAACTGCTCAAAATACTCAGCCCAACGTTCACGAACCCCACCGTGATCTGAGATGATCCGTTCATCCACTGAGCGGCCCGCACACATCCGTGAGGAGGGACTGGAGTTCAGTTTTCTCAGGGCTTGGCAGGCGCGAGGAAGGTCATTTACTAAGAAATGGCCTTCTACCTCCTCGGCAAGATTCCTGATGAACAGTTCCTTACCTTTCATCATCCGAGCCCTGCGCACCAAGGAACGGCACAAATCCCGACTGCCGTTCAGACGAGCCATGTGAAACGCATTTGTGGCCTCCAATGTCTCCAGCGAGACGAAATTCTGCCTTGTCCTTGGACGTTCCCCTATGGACTCCTGGGGCCAGATTCACTAACGGACTTACGATCATAAAATCACTGGTAACTATAGTTGCCATGGTAAACAGCGGTGGTATCCACTAACAACTTGGCATCGGAGTTACCATGGTAAATTTTACCAGTGGAAGGAGCACTGGTAACTTCTGGGAAGACGATGGCATCACGTGTTATCTCGTCAAAAAATCATTATTCAAGTGAAGGTTTTGGTTTTGGAGGAGGAGGAGGAGGAGGAGGGGAAGAAGTGATGAAGAAGAAGAAGAAGAAAGGAAGAAGAAAAGAAGATGTAGAAGAAGAAAGAGAGGGGAGAAAGAGTAGAAGAGAAGAAAGAGAAGATGTAGGTAAAAGAAGAAGGAAAAGAAGAAGAGCGGAGGAGGAGGAGAAATAGAGAAGAAAAAGAAAATTGGCGATGGCGACGACGACAATGATGATGAGGAAGAGGAAGAATGATACGGAGAAGGGAAAGAAAGGCATCATCAGCAGATGACGTAGCACACTCAAAAACAAATCTGGGAAATTGAATAAAAAAAAAGAAAAAGAAAAAAAAAAAACTGAACTAAAGCAAAAAAAAAAAAAAAAAAAAAAAAAAAAAAAAAGAGGGGGGGGGGGAGCTCAGCGAGGTAACGTGACAAGCTGCAGCGCTGCACGAAACCCATCGGCGGTAGATGCCCTGTGCCGGAGCGCGGGCGTCGGGGGAACCCTTTCGACAATTTTTTTTCTTTTTCTTTTTAGATTTTTTTCTTTTCTTTTTATCGATTGGCTCTAGAAAACCTCATAACGCAATTCCGTCTTTCTTTTTTTTCTTTTTATCGAGTGGCCTTAAAAAAGACATTTCCATCGCTCTGTCTGTACAGATCAGAGTAATAAATGGCTTCAGATATCTCGAAAACACACACACACACCACACTGATCTTTATTTTTGTTATACAAGTATGTGATCCTATCGTGTTATTTTCCTCTTCGTCGTGTCGCTCGCTCTGGAGTTAATGATAACAATAATTATTAATATCATTATTATCATCATTATCATTATCATGATGATCATTATCATCATTACAATCATGATCATTGTTATTCTTAACACCCTCATCCTCATCATAATAAAAACAACAACAACAACGATAAAGACGATCAAGTGACAATAATAAATGTCAGCAGTGACTGACGCAAAACCACATCCTAGGACCTGCCACATCCGACACAAGACACCCGAGTCTTGCAGAACATACCACCACGATAATTCAATTCATCCACTTCGCTATCCTATAAATCATGCTCGATCCTTCCTATTTTCTTTCCTAACTCCTCAAGCCCATAAAATCCTCGCCTGGCCATACTAATCGAGCTTTCTCCGTCGAATTCACCGTCTTAATTATCACGCGCGGTCCCAGATTACTCTGGCCGGGCAATTATTAATATTACCAATATTGTAAGCTATGGCCAGGCAATTATTAATACTAATTACTAATATTGTAAGCTATATAAAGATCCACACTGAAAAAAATCGAGATTTATACCACCAAAGGCGTCAGTGCAGGTCAAGATACAGCTAAGAAAGAATCACAAGAATAAAAAGTCAGCTATTTACTCAAGAAAAACATATTAGCTGATCTTTTAAACTTATCAAGAGTCGGAGAAGTTACAATCTCTGAAGGCAATCTATTGCAAAGCCTACAAATAGCAGTAAAAAACAGTAAAAAGCAACACACATATCACCGAGTTCATGTACTCTGCAACACCATGTGCTCTTCCCATAACCCCCCCCCTACACTCGGTCCACCACGTGCCCTGCAACACGTGGTCAAGCCCCCTCCCCCCTCCTCCCTCCCTCCCCCTCCCACCGAACATGTGACTTGCAACACGTGTCACTCGAGCAATGTGACTTGCAACACGTGGTCAACACCCCCTTCCCAGCCCCCCCCCCTCCGCGCGCAAGGTCCACGAGGGAGAAGCGCTTGACTATTGATCAGGCGTTACCATAGAGATTCATGATAATGACATTCACCTCGTCGTCCTCCTCCGCCTCCTCCTCCTTTCCCTCACCCCTCTCTTTCCTTCCCCTCACCCCTACTCTTCCTTCCCCTCACCCCTACTCCTCCTCCTTCCCTCACCCCTACTCCTTTCCCTTCCCTCACCCTAGCTCTTCCTTCCCACTCACCCTAGTTTGTGAAATCATGTAGAGCTCCCCTCCTAAATGCCCACAGAGTTTTGATGCATCGTCAAGATTGTTTTAAGCAGCTCATGACAAGTCCTTCTGTCACTTGGCCCTCAGCTGAATTTTTCANGAATCAGTGCTGACATCGATGAAATTGACATAAAATCCTGTCAAGGATGGAGATGAAAATATACCGATTGAATGATAGGTCCGGCTGTCGAATTTTGAGTTGGTTGACGCCTCCTACCCGCCTGACAATCGCTTTCTCTATGCCGTTTCTGTTTTTGTTTGGCCCTTTACCTTGTCAGACTTTCCCATAACTTTAAGCTCCATTTTCTAGGTAAATGAAGAATCGGTCTGATTCTGTCTTCCTCTTCTCTCGTCTCTCTCTCTCTCTCTCTCTCTCTCTCTCTCTTCTCTCTCTCCTCTCCTCTCTCTCTCTCTCTCTCTCTCTCTCTCTCTCTCTCTCTCTCTCTCTCCCCTTCTCTTGTGCTGCAAAAATGTGTGAATATTAACGACGCTGGCTGCCTTGGATATAAGCCCCGTATTATGTGCCTTCAACACGTTACAATACGTTGTATGTCGTCTGCTGTGTGTGTGTGGTGTGTGGCGTGTGTGTGTATCAGCACCTGTTGCTCAACCCGCGCAAGGGAAGCGAGAGAGAATAAAAGTTCAATAGAAAAGTTTTAAGGTTTAAGGTGGTTTACATGTCATTTTTGCGAGAGGGATTATATATTATAAGGCTATATATATGAAGCTTAAGGGATTACATATTACAAGGGATGAAAAATGTTGCAAGAGAATGCACTTTTTCTGTGTGAGGAAAGAAGACATCCAGGTTAGTAGGATGTCCTTAAAAGGTGACAAACGTTGCCCTGTAAACGTCTGGAAAACGTTTGGAGGGAGAGAATGACATGGACTGAAAAACGTTGCGGAAATATGGAATATTATCAAACGGTGTAAAAGCTTCGTGATTTTTATTGTTTTCTTTTATGTTTGAAGTTTTAGTCTCTTTCTCTCTCTATTCCTCATCTTCAACGTTTCTTCCTCTTTTTACAGTTCCTTTTATTCGATAACTTTGAGACAAAGATGAGAAGAAAAAAAACTTTTTCTAAAAACTTTAAGTATCTGTGACACATAACCCTTGCAGTTCACTCGTGTTATTGTTATTTCATATATGAAATTAGGTAGATAAATGAAATTATGATAATGGAAAAAAAGGGAGAAAATTAATGTATTCATAAGAGCTTTATAGAAAACAAAGAGTACATTTAGATGAGAAAAGAATCAATGAAGCACTGTTAATCTCTCTCTCTCTCTCTCTCTCTCTCTCTCTCTCTCTCTCTCTCTCTCTCTCTCTCTCTCTCTCTCTCTCTCTCTCTCTCTCTCTCTCTCTCTCTCTCTCTCTCTCTCTCTCTCTCTCTCTCTCTCTCTCTCTCTCTCTCTCTCATACACCCTTTCTCCCTCCCTCACTTGTCTCCCCTTCTGTCCTTTCAAAAAAAAAAAAAAAAAAAAGAAGAAGAAAGAAGAGGAGGAAAGAAGGGGAAAAGAAATTAAGAGGAGAGGCGAAGACACGAAAATGAAGGAAAGAAACAGTAGGAAGATAAATATGAGAATAAAGTAAAAAAAAATAAACAAGGGAAAGAAATAAAGAGGAGATTAAGGACGAGAAAGAACAAGAAGGAGGAGGGAGAAGAAGGAGAAGAAGAGAGAAGAGGAAAGAGAGAGTAGATGGGGAAAAGATAAAAAGTAAAAGAAAGAAGAATGAAAAATGAAAAACTAAAAGAAAGACTGAAAAATGAAAAAAAATAAGAAAAGAAAATGAAAATAAAAAAAGAAAAAAAAAAGAAAAGAAAATAAAAAGAAAAAAACGAA
>NW_020870877.1:291409-293909 GCF_003789085.1 Penaeus vannamei | reverse complement strand
CTCTCTCTCTCTTCTCTCTCTCTCTCTCTCTCTCTCTCTCTCTCTTCTCTTTCTCTCTATCTAAAATATCTATATATCTGTCTGACTGTGTGTCTATCTGTCTATCTGTCTGTCTGTCTGTTCTGTCTGCCTCTCTCTCTCTCTTCTCTCTCTCTCTCTCTCTCTTTTCTTTCTCTCTCTCTTACTCTCTCTCTCTAATATCTCTCTCTCTCTCCTCTCTCTCTCTCTTCTCTCTTCTCATCTCTCTTCTAATTCTTCTCCTCTAATATCTAATATCTGTCTGACTGTGTGTCTATCTGACTTTTCTGTCTGTCTGTTCTGTCTCTCTCCTCTCTCTCTCTCTCTCTCTCTTCTCTCTCTCTCTCTCTCTCTCTCTCTCTTCTCTCACTCTCTTCTCATCTCTCTCTCTCTCTCTCTTCTCATCTCTAAACTTCTATTCTATCAATCAATCTATCTATCTCTCGTTTTATTTATATCTTTTCTCACCTTTTTTTTCCCTTTCTTTTCCTTTTTGTCATGAATTCGTCTGATGTCGGATTTCAGCCCCGGGTATGGAGATGCAGGTGTTATTGCGTCACCTGTTCCATTGTGACTTTCCCCCTTGTTTTTTCTCCGCTTAAGGAACATCACTGGGACAAGGACAAGCTGGTAGAAACGTGTTCTTTGAGTGTAAGAGAGGGAAGAAGAGGAAAGAACGGAGAGGAAGAGGGTTGGAGAGAGAGGGGATAAGGGATGGAGATAGAGTGGAAAGAAGGGAGGTGAGAGACTGGAGAGAGGGAGGGAGAGGGGGAGGGGAGGGAGAGGGAGAGGAGAGGGAGAGGGAGAGGGAGAGGAGAGGGAGAGGAGAGGG
The DNA here is from genome assembly GCF_003789085.1 of Penaeus vannamei. Classification (NCBI taxonomy): domain Eukaryota; kingdom Metazoa; phylum Arthropoda; class Malacostraca; order Decapoda; family Penaeidae; genus Penaeus; species Penaeus vannamei. The sequence goes on along the minus strand of NW_020870877.1, from coordinate 293,059 downwards.
GAGAGGGATAATGAAGGGGGACAACAACCAAACAACACACATACAACAAACCACACACATTGTACACATACAAAGACAGCAACACACGAGCACGCCCACAAAACACACGTACACACAGACAACTGGCCAAAGGTACACACATTAGACAAATACATACGAAATGAAAAGCATGCAGACTCACATAAGAAATTCACGCGTACAGTCATGCATGCAGATAAACTCACACAGGCACACTCACACCGAGACATCAGCCACAGTACAAAGACGAGCTGGTAGAAACGTACTCTTTGAACGTAAGAGAAGGAAAGAGGGAAAGAACGGGAGAGGAAGAGGGGTGGAGAGAGAGGGCGAGGGCGGAGAGAGGAAGAAGGAAAGTGGGAGAGAGGAAGAGGGAAGAACGGGGAGGAAGAGGGGTGGGAGAGAGAGGGGGGCGAGGGGCAGAGAGGGAGAAGGAAAGTGAGAGAGAGGAAGAGGAAAGGTGAGAAAGAGGAAAAAGGGAGGTGAGAGAGGGGGCGAGGGGCAGAGAGAGGAAGAAGGAAAGTGAGAGAGAGGAAGAGGGAAGGTGAGAGAGAGAGGAGGATGGAAGGTGAGAGAAAGGAACAAGGAAGGTGAGAGAGAGAGAGAGAGAGAGAGAGAGAGAGAGAGAGAGAGAAGAGAGAGAGAGAGAGAGAGAGAGAGAGAGAGAGAGAGAGAGAGAGAGAGAGAGAGAGAGAGAGAGAGAGAGAGAGAGAGAGAGAGAGAGAGAGAGAGAGAGAGAGAGAGAGAGAGAGAGAGAGAGAGAGAGAGAGAGAGAGAGAGAGAGAGAGAGAGAGAGAGAGAGAGAGAGAGAGAGAGAGAGACATGTAAGGACACTAAGAGACAGACACTGGTACGCTCAAATACACTTACACACGCATACAAGTAATGAAAACCATGTACGGACACACACAAAAACATATCTTGCATACTTGCGCCTACAAATAAATACAAATACGGATAAATGAGATACAAATATGGGATTCAGATAAATAAACATACATTCAAATCAAGACAAAAAAAATAACAATTAACTATGCAAATACACTAATGAATATTGAGTTACACGCTGACAAATACGAAGCATAAACACACATATACCAGTAAAAAGAATTCAGATTTTTCAGCACTGAAAAAAGGATATCAATTAAGATCGTAAACACAGGCAAATTAACAAATTCAATTTGCATATTAAAAAAAGGGAAATAGATAAGTTAGAAAATAAACATAGACACACAACAAATTAAATGTTTACAGATATATGAATAAAGCTACGCGGCAGCACGCTTATAGAAAACAGAGAAAGAAAAGAACAAAAATACGCACACACATACACACACACACATACATACGCGCATCTGTATAGAACAGTCCTTCCACCACCACCATTACCAACAGCAGCAAAATTTGTATAAAATCGAAGACATAAATAGTGTCTTTGGAAATACTAAGAATATAAGTAGAAAGGCATAAACAACACAATGAAACTATAAACACAGATACCCATACATAGAAATGAAACACCTATACATAAAAAACATATCATATGGCCTGTAGATCCAAATGAAAAGGAACATAAGTACATCTGGAAGTAAAAAAAAAAAAAATGCCTACCAATTTATACAAAAGCACATT
>NW_020870877.1:271409-278909 GCF_003789085.1 Penaeus vannamei | reverse complement strand
CGGCGCCTCGTCTCCCAAGGCACCGCCACGACTCGCTGCCGCTCTTCTTCAAGCGTTTTCATGGCCCGTTCTCGAGAAGGGGAATCGACGGGGCGAAGGGAAGCGGAAGGGCAGGCTATAGGATGCGCGAACGTCGTCGGTTGATAGGGTTTCGTCTTAACCTTGACCGTTTTTTTGAAGTCTTGAAGTTTGTGTGTGTGTGTGTCTCACTCACTATTCGCACACCACGCACGCACAACACACAACGGACTCAACACACGACACACACACACACACACAGCACACAGACCACAGCAAACACACACACACCACACACACACACACACACCACCACACACACAACACACACACACACACACTCACAAACACGGCACAAATATACACACATATACCACACACACAACAATTATATAATGCAAATAATATAATAATATCATTTATCTATTCATTATTCATATAGTGTTAGTAGATAGGGAAATATATATAGCTAAAGAGAGAAGAGAACATCATACATATGTTTCCGCCTCACGATTTGGTGTGTTTCAGAAAATTACAGTTTAGAAAATAAACGCGTAACGGTATGCAAATTGGAAATAGGAGTCCCTAAAATTCACGAGACGGAGTTAACAACATGAGAGCTTTCAGTTTGGTTTCCGAAGCATGCATGAAAGGCGGAAAGAAATTCGACTTTTTGCAGGTATAGTTCTCGATTTGTGGTTATAAGAAGACATACACGCGCTCGTCGCACACATACACACACACACACAACACACACGCACACACACACACGCACGCACGCAACGCACGCAGCACGCACGCACCACACACACACACACACACACACACACACACAACACACACACACCACACACACACACACAACACACGCACGCACGCGCACGCATGCAACAACACACACAACACATCAACACACCACGCGCACGCGCACACACACACACACACACACACACACACACACACACACCACACACAAACACACACACACACACACACACACACACACACACACACACACACACACACACCACACCACAACACACACACATTACACACACATACACACACACAAACACGTATGTATATATAATACAGATAGATAGACAGATAGAAAGAGGGAGAGATAGAGAGAGATAGATAGAGATAGAGAGAGAGAGAGAAAGAGAGAGAGAGAGAGAGAGAGAGAGAGAGAGAGAGAGAGAGAGAAGAGAGAGAGAGAGAGAGAGAGAGAGAGAGAGAGATTTGATTTGATTAAAATTTATTTACAAAACAGTGTAACATGCCCTGGGTGTGTTTGTGTGTGTCTGTGAAGTTAGATATGTTCAGTTAATGAATAAACCTTATAACAGCATGAGTCAATACTTAGCAAAGTACTTCAAGTTAACAACTAACAGATTTAACAATACAAAAGGAATTTTTCCTGCCAGGCCCACACAATATTCTGTAAAATTCGAGAGAAAAAAAATGGAAAAGCTTTTAGTCTGTGTAGAAGTTATGATCCACTGGCTCTCCTTTTAATATATACTCAGTCAACACTCTCCCTATAGTCTCTCATACGTGAATTTTGATTTTAGTTTCTTTAAGTCGAGAGTTCCAAGTCGGAAAAATGGAAGATCTTTTTCTGTAACTTCTTTCGCCTTTTTTCCTCTTCTCTTCTCTTTCTATCTTTTCTTGTCTCTCTGTCTCTGTCTCTCTCTCTCTCTCTCTCCTCTCTCTCTCTCTCTCTCTCTCTTTCTCTTCCTCTCTCTTTCTCTTCTCTTCTCTCTCCTCTTCTCTCTCTCTTCTCTCTCTTTCTCCCTTCCCTCACACTCACTGTCTATCCCTTCTCCCTCGTTATTTATTCAATTTTCCTTATCCCGTTTTATTCCTTCGTTGTGTCTTTTCCAAATCCATTTTCTACTTCTATTGTCTTTCTTGCGTCTTACTCCGGCACAAAGATATTTCCCACATAACCAAAATTTCTTCTTTAAAAGCTAAAAGAACGATCCCGTCTTTCAATACCCTTACACGAACACATACCGCATCAGCGTTCGCATTCCGACAAATTTATTCTCCTCCTCCTCCCGGCACTTTCCTTTTCGTTTTCTCTCTGAGCACAGAAAGGCGATTTCCTTGTGTCTACAAAGACATTATTATTCTGTCGATTCCATCCACACATTCGAGTATTGATCACAAGAACGAGAATATTCAGAGCGAAGACTCGAATTCGAACACTCACGTGCGTTTGAATCGTGTGAATCCGACACACTCGACGGAAGGGAGAATGTATGTAAATATTTTTGTCGCGCTGCATTGGAGGGCGTTGCAGTGTCACCAGAAAAACATGATAAGGAAAACAAAAATTAATCTTTGTTTCAATTTTTTCATTATCTCTAGGAGGAGAAAACTTTGTTTGTGCTTGTTTATTTGCTTGTCTGCAGTAACAATGGTCAATCTACATTCAACTGTTTTTCTTCTATTTCTTCGTCTGTTTCACAGTTTTCAAATAATCACTTCACATATCAACCCCCTTTATATAACACACTCCCTAAACATAAACAACAGTAACAACAAAAACCACAGCATATAACCAAATAATTAACCTGCTAAACAATCCGACGAATGTAATTAACCGAACAGGTTAATCCGGCACTCTCATCTCTCTCTCCTCTCCTCTCTCTCGCTGAAGATAGAGAGAGTGTAATCAGACAAAGAAATATTGTATTGCCCCCCGAGAGTTATGGTGAGGTACTTGGCCAGATACAGCGACTGGAACATTTTGAGTTATGTGAACAATATCTCAATATCTGAGTGGTCAGGGGAGTTGGTCGTCGTTTTCTGTTGCGGAAGAACGTGAGGTGAGATCTTTTATTTAGTAACAGTAAGGTTATTTTTTATCTTTATTACATAGATTTTTTTTCATTTTTTTCTTTTCTTTTTTTTTAGGACACTGAGGATTTTAAAGTTTAGTGTTGTTTGTTTGTTTTCTTCCCTCTTCTTTTATGGGGTGAGTGTGAGTGCTGGGTGAGTGTTGGTGTGGGTGGTAGGTGATTGTTTTGTCTAATCTGAAAGCTTTTAAACCTTATTTATTCTCGATTATGCGATGTTTTATCAGTCCGTGTATGCGTTGTATACCCCCTGTTTAGATGTGTGTGAATGTAAATGCATTGTGTGTGTGGTGTTGTGTGTGTGTGTGTGTGTTGTGTGCGCGTTGTTTTCTGTGTGTTGTGTGTTGTATTTGTGTGTGTGTGTTGTGTGTGTGTTGGTGTGTGTGTGTGGTGTGTGTGTGTGTGTGTGTGGTGTGTGTGTGTGGTATGGTGGTATGTGTATGTGTATGTGTATGGTGTATTGTGAGTGCGTGTGTGTGTGTGTGTGTGTGTGCGTGTGTGTGCGTGTCCGTATGTACTCAAAGAGAGAAGAAACGTATTTTCCGTCTATTTTTGTCCAGATTGATTACATTACCATAATGATTCGGGCCGATGTAGCGCCTTGGTAATCGCCGTAACACAATTACTGCTCCCATAACTCACTGCGCTGGAACTTCCCCTACTCCACCCACCCCCCGGTCCCCTCGTATCCGTAGCCCCTTTCTCTTCCCCTCCTCCCCTCTTCCCTCTATTTTCTCTTTCTGACTTTTTTTTCTTCTTCTATCCCACCCTTTCTTTTCTCTTATCGGTTTTTCATCCTTTTCCCCCTCTCACCCGACTGTTGTCTCTGTCTCTCCCCTACTTCTCTTCTCATTTCTGCATTCCTCCCGTTCTCTCTCTCCCCAATCTCATTCAACATACTTATTCGCTTTCCTCTCTCCCACCTTTCCTCCCTCACTATATTTACGGTCTGGTTAGGTGGTCTAAGCTCTATATAATTGCTAGAGTTTACGGGTCAGATGATACTAAATTCCTAATAACATTCTTTTATGGCAACTCCTTCATTGGATAAACCGATTTATTTTTCATAATAGTTACTTGATAAGAGACTATACGCAGCCTAACTTCAGACTAACCGAACATGACTATAGACCAGATCTACTGCGAGAATCCAAACAATTCATACCAACAAGCTTTGAGCCAGAAAATGGGCATTTTAAAGGCTACCAGAGCTAACCAGAAGCCAAACCCAATTAATATTGGTTCATTACGGACTCAAGAAATCATTAGTTCCAACTCAACGCCGCGAACAGACTAATATCAAGATACGAAGTGTAGAAGCTGAGACCAAAAAATTTACTTTGAAAAAACCTGTTCGAGACTTAGAATTACAGGATTATTGGTGGGTGGCCAGAAGATACAAAGTTTTTCTTCTTTCTTTTTCTTTTTTTGCTATTAACTCCTCGAGTTCATTTCCTCCCTCCCTCAAAAATGAAGTAAAGTAAGTAAAACAGTTATATAAAGATCAAAACCACAAAAACGTATAAACTTGAAGCACATGTGTAATGGTAAAGATAGTAAAATACCATTGAGAAAATGCATTCAGTTATAGCAATAAAAAAAAGCGCTCTTGGTCTGAAAAAAATAACGATAAATAATAAAAATCAACCCAGTAATTGATATATTGAAATACAGAAATAAATCATTATTACACAAAGAAGGCATATAAAGAAAAACAAGAAAAAAACGAAATGAAGACAAAATTACAACAATGATTTGAAACTTATAAAATATAAACACAAAAATAGAACCAAAAAATCACAAATACAAAACAAAAAACAAAATACAATAGTAAAATACAGAAACGCACAAAATAACTAAAACTAACCCATCAAGAGGACGTTCCATCCCCGTATATCATCCCAGCAGGTCAGAAGACCTATTTCCTTCCGCGTCGAAAAAAAAAGGAAATAAAAAATAGCAGGGGGGGAGAGAGAGAGAAAGAGAGGGAGAGGGGTGGTGGAGAAGAGGCAGAGAGGGGGCAGGGGTGAGAGAGAGAAAAGAGGAAGCAGGGGGTGAGAAGAGAGCAGAAGGGGCAGGGGAGGAGAGAGAGAGAAGGGGCATGGGAGGGTGAGAAGGAGGAGAGAAGAGGGCAGGGGGGTGAGAAAGCAGAAAGAGAGGGAGCAGGGGAGGGGTGAGAGAAGAGGCAGGTGAAGGGTAGCAGGGGGACATGAGAAGAGGCAGACAAGGGAGAGAGCAGGGGAGGAGAGGTGAGAGAGTAGAATAGAAGGGGGCAAGGGAGGCGAGAATAGTAGGGCAGAGAGGAGCAGGGGGAGGGTTGAGAGAGAGGCCGTGGGTGAGGGAAGAAGAGTGAGGTAGGGAGGAGGACAAAAGGCGATGGGGTCCCACAGTGTCTTCAGGGGGGAAGGGGGATATGAGTCGAGAAGGTTAGGGCAAGGGGGAGAAGAGGGGGTGAGGGAAGGGGAAGTAAATTGGTCGGTTAGTAGTGTACATAGATTGCAGTGCGAGGGCTCTGTAACTGGCTCTGGGTCGTTAAATGAACCCGCGAGCGTCCAGACTGCGGGAGGGCTTAGCGTTGGGACAACATGCTATCGGCCTATATAATATTGAGCTGTAAGCTGTGGCGGGTTGTTGAAATGCTTAGGGAAATGGCAGGTGTTCCGACTAAGAAGATAGGGAGAGCCTTCCTTTCGGTGTCTCTCACTGTCTTTTAATTGGTTTTTATTTTTTTCTTTTATAGGGGGGGGGGAGGAGGGGAGGGGACGTGGTTGTGTGTTGATTGGTTGATTGGCTGGCTTGTTGTTGATTGGCTTGTTTGTGTGTTTTTTTGGTTTTGTTGATTTGTTGATTGTCTTGTGGTTGATTGGTTGATTTGGCTTGTTTTTATTGATTGTGGTTTGTTTGGCTGTTTTTTTATGTTGATTAGTTGACTGGCTTTGTTATCTTCTTGTTTATTTGTGTTTTTGTTTGTTTATATGTTAGTTATTTTGTTAGTGTTTAGGTTGTTTGAATCGGTTTCACGAAATGAAAAATAGATGTATGTATCCTTTTTATTAATATTTTCACGTTGTTTAGTGTTGTTATTAGAGCGTTTTTTCTTCGTTCTTGCTTTTCATCGGTGTATTGTTTAAATTCTTGGTATTTTTCATAATGCGCAACCGCTCCTTTCCTGAGATTAAAACGTACCGATGTTTTGATATAGTAAAGAAAAAAAAGAAGATATGATAATGGATCAACTTTGTTTGCGTAATGAAAACCAGTATCTTCAAGCAATTTTTTACTTATTTATATATCATTATCAGTCAGTTATTATTATTATTATTTATCTATTTTATTTCTATTATTATTATGTTTTGTATCATAATCGTTCGCTGACACCAAATGCTATATTACGTGAATCATCTTTTTTCAGGATAATAGTTAAGGCCTCATTGATAAAATCTTTTTGAAATAAAAATCAGAATAATAAGAAGAAAAATAAGTAATATAGAAATTCCTGTATAGCACAGGAGACCATATTATAATTAGAAAAGAGTGACCTAATTGCATCTAGAAGTAGATTAAAGAAATTTCCAATTAGGAAAGTAACCGAAGACCAATCTTAATGAGAGAAAACAAGTTCAAAAGTTTTATATGTTGATTTTTTTCTCTCTCTAATAAACCATATTCACATAATGATGATAATGAAATGTAATAGTAATAAAATAAATAATAATAATAATAATAATAATAGTAATAATGATAATAATAATAATAATAATAATAATTAATAATAGTAATGATAATAATAACAATGATAATAATAATAATAAGTAATAATAATAATAATAACAATCAAATAATAAACAATGAACATATTTTTGAACTGATAATTATCAAAAAGAGTCACCATTTATCATTGTTCAACCCCAGATAATCCTATCCTTATAACCATTTCATTCCCTAATCCCAGGCAGCAACTCCTTATAGCCCAATCAATCCAAAACGATTGTAACTATCACTCAAACCACAATAGCCAATCCATTCCAATCACACAGCTTTATCTCTAATATCAAACAACCAATCAATTCTCAATCAAACTTGACACTTCCTCCAGTCCCTTATATCCAATCCGTCCCAAATCCTCTTTTACATTAAGTCCATGCCACCCTAATCCTTATATCTGGTCTATTCCGATCCCTAATAATCAGTTCAAACCCAATCTCTAATAACTTTTCATCCAATCCATGTAAATCCTAAAACCTAACAATATCCCATTAAAATAAGCTCCCAATCCTAAATCTAAACTACTTCCCTAATCCCAAAGACCCCCAAACTCTTCCAGATCCATAAATCCTCAAGACCTCCATCTCGTAATTCCCCCAAATCCCTAATGCCATGAGACGCTCGAAATTATCCTTAATCAGATAATTCCTAAAGACCTTCAAATTTCCGCCAATGCCGAATATCTCATACGGACCCTCCGGGTCTTCCGTGATCCCAATCTCCAAGGCCTCACAGTCTCTCCATCGTATAATCCCTAAAGACGTAGGTATGTTCAATCACTAATGCCCAAGATACTTTTAATTAACACAGTCTCTAATTTCCCGAAGACCCGACAGTCCTTTTTCAATCC
>NW_020870877.1:255377-257877 GCF_003789085.1 Penaeus vannamei | reverse complement strand
TAATAGAGAGAGAGAAGAATGAAAAAAGCGATCCATTTGTTGAGGACACAAAATTCTCTCGTTCTCTCAAGTCCGGATGATGATAAGAGGTTCTTCATCTCCGCTTGCAAATGCGATAACCCGCTGGGGAGAACCGCTCTTCATTTTCTTTCCTTATTTCTTGTTTCCATGTTTTTTTTTTCCTGTTTTTCGTTTACTTATTCTTTTTCTTCTTCTTTTTTTTTGTTTGTGTCTTTTGTTGTCTATTTCATCAGTTTTTATTTTTTTATCATTATTTCTATCTATTTTATATATGTATATTTATTACTTTATCTATTAGGGATATTCGTTAGTATTTATTTTTATTATATTACCGAGATATATTTATCCTTGTATAACACGGTTATTACTATTTAGTAGTCATAAGTAGTTTTTCTTTTCTTACTATCTTCTATTTCGCATCTTATTTCTACTATTCTTTTTCTATGTCCTTCATTATAGTACTACTGCTCATATCTTTACCCATCCTATCTCTACTACTTACTCTATCCTCTCTACTATCTCTCTACTCTACTCTCTCTATCTCTCTCATTATCATCTTATCACATGTGTGGTGTGTGTATGCAATTCTATCTACTTTTCTATCTCTCATCTCTCTCTTCTATCTCTATATTCACCTTACTCTTTCCTCTCTCTTACTCTCTACTGTTCTCTTCATCTCTCTCTCTGTTACTCTCCATGATAGAACAGATATCAATGAGATATATAATATAAGATAGGAATATAATAGATATAGAGAAATGAAAGATATATATATAAATACCATATAGTAATATATATAGTAATATAGTATACTATTAAATATATATATAAAAGATATATATATATATATAAAATATTATATTAATATTATATATATCTATGTGGGTGTGCTGCGGTTGCTGTGTGTGTGTGATTGTGTTGTGCTGTGTTTGTGTGGCTAACCATATACACAATATGAGTAATACATATAATACATATATATATATATGCAACATATATACATTACATATAATACAGTATATATATATATGATATATATATTCTATATATATAATATAGAACGAATTTTTATGTATAAAGAAGACGAATATATGAGATATAGAGTATAGATAAGAGAGAGAGATATATATATAAGTAAGAGAAGATACATTAAGAGTACTATAATATACACATGGTGGTGTGCTATGAATTACCATGTATATGAAAGCTAAGAACAATATTTAGAGAGTATATAAGATATATATAGAATATATAAGTATAGATATGAAGAATATAGATATAGAGAGAGCTAGATATAAGATAGAAAGAATATAAGTATAGAATAATATATAATAAAAGTAATAAGATAGATGAGTATGTACTGAATATACATGGAAATATCAATGACACACACACCCATGGATGTGGATAGAGAAAAAGAGATATATTATAATGAGATACATACAACATAGAATAATAATAGTAAAAGAAAGATATAAAGATAATATATATAAAGACTGATAATAACGAACAGACTAATGAACATAGTCCAAAAGTAGTATAGTAGTATGATGAGCCTTTATTATAGTATATGTATAGCGAATACACCTAGCCATTATTATCTTTTACTAATAATAAATAGTAACACATACACCATTTCCCGCTATATAAGCAAAACAAACGCAAATACAAATACAAATCCCTAAATAACTATTATCACTTCTAATATATGCTCCACAATCCTCTAATACACTCCCATTACCACCATCACCCTATCTAAAAATATGAAAATAACGTAAGTATACTATAAACGATAGAAAGAATATAGATAGACTACATAAAATAAAAATAAACACAACAGTATAATAGTATATATATTATTACAACAAACACCAATAACGATAGCCACAAAATAGTGTAAATCCTCCATCTTAATTTATATACTATAGTATATAAAGTAATCGATCGTAGACTAAAATAATATTCCCAATTATTTTTATTGTTTTCCACTACGTCATTTACGCCACGGCGTATCTCAAATAAAATTCTAATTATATTCAAATAAGTAGTGCTAAATAACCATAACGATATCTATTGCACAATATAAGAACATAAATATGTAAGTATTTGCATATGAATACATATATAATATTCATAATATATTAAGAAACGATAGTCATGATTAAGTATATAGGATAAATAAAAAAGATATTATAATATTGTAATAGATATTATGTATAATTAGTGTAAATTATAATGCGCACCGTAAAATGATAATAAAAATATAAAGGTAATATATATATATATAATACAGTGTGCAGTTGATTGCCTAGAGTTTTAAAAATCACTATGGAAATAAATATAATCGTGTGTGGTGTGTTTGAAAAGTTTAAGGTTAGTAGTAGTAGGATAGCTTAAAGTCGTAGGGTGTATATATATAGTACAAGGCAAGTATAGGTAGTAATGATATGATATCAAATATACAATTGTATGATATTTC
>NW_020870877.1:222877-227877 GCF_003789085.1 Penaeus vannamei | reverse complement strand
CGGATTTTTGTTAATTCTTTGTCTTTTCAATTGGATTGAGTGATATTTCTTTCTCCTCAGATTGTAGTCTAGCAACCTGGAAACGTTAAATGACAAAATGAAAGACCAGTTTGCCCGCATAAAACAAGCTGTAACTGTGGCAGTTCAGGAAAGTTTTTTTTTCTCTCTCCCTCTTACTTTTTTTCTCTCTTTTCTCTTATTTTCTAACATAGCAGTTCATTGAGGCAGATTGCTGTGGATTTTTGAAAACTGAAGATGCGAAGAATCTTTAACAAAGAACTGTTATATATGTGTATATATTGATATATATACGTATACCTATAAAGATATTCATATATTTACACACACACACACACACACACACTCCAACCATGTTTATTATGAAAATCATTGGTATTAAAAAAGGCTAAACAATTGAATTACTGCTACTTTTTTCTTCTTCTTTTCTTGCCATTCACTTGTGTTAATGTTTCATTAAGCCTACATAAGTTCAGAGACGTTATAAGGCCAAATATGGTGGGTATATGGTCATAAACCCAAAATTAAGCCTTTAAGTTCACCGTCTTCTCCTTTGAGTCATACAGACAGCCTAATATCAATCATGAACATCAATAGGCCCGTCAGCTAAGGCAATGTAAATGCCACAGCACAGGGTGCAATGTCTTAAGGAACATGCAATACCCTTTTTGCTCATTTGAAAAGGGAACGTTTATAGTCATTGGGTACTTCATTTAGGGCAAACCCGTTTGACCAGGTCCTTCAAACAATGCTGAATTTGCAAGAGACGTGGTACATAATTTAGCTAATGAAATAGTGTCAATATTGATAAGCAAAAAATCCTACACAATTTATCTGAATAAATGTTCGTCGGCCTCTGTGCCAACCAGTTTAGGCACTCTTTTCAGTTTGTAAGAAAATTACAGTCGCAGCACCATGAAATCGAAAGGCAAAGACAAAATATGCACAACTGTATCTTGAATACAATAAGTAATCCATTTAGTTCATTATGAATCTCTCTTTATAAATCTTGGGAGAGGGGTAGAGAGAGAGAAAGAGAGGGAGGGGAGAGAGAGAGAGAGAGAAGAGAGAGAAGAGAGAGAGAGAGAGAGAGAGAGAGAGAGAGAGAGAGAGAGAGAGAGAGAGAGAGAGAGAGGGAGAGGGAGAAAGGGGGAGAGAGAGAGACAGAGACAAACAGACAAAAAGAGAAAGATTAGAATTCAAGATACCAAATGTGACCCACAAAACAAACAGCAAAACTTTAAAAAATAGATATAAAAATGCAAAAAGCTCCTTTAGCGTAATTATTCAAAGCTAGTCTTCAAAGTGAAAGTGCTCCGGTGACTTTTAGGCTCTTTAAAGGCAAAGTGGGGTCGAGGTGGCAGGAAGTCCACTGTGCCACCTCAAAGGCCGCTTTCTGCCTCCATACAAGAAAGTTAATTATCATTATCGTGACAATACTGATAATAATCTCAAAAGGGAAAAGAATATCAATAAACGCTACCACACCAATAACTCACAATTATAGAAATAACAGTGCTAAAAATCATCATAATTGCTACAAGAAATATAACACGAACAGCTAAATTAATAATAAATGATAATCATAAACAGAAAAAGATGTAAAGGCTGCCCATTTTTTCATAATTCTCGTGGCATGAAACGTAGCTTCTGACAGTTACTAAAAGTCTTTTGGAGTTTTCCACGCCGGGAATGCGGCCTCGGAGATATTTCTTTCTCTCTCATTTCTTATGATAATTTTATTTTTGTTATATGCATATTTTTAATATACATGTATATATTCAGTATATGCGTATATAAACGCGCGCGCGTGTGTATCTGTGTACAGCTGTTTCTTTTTTTTTTTTTTTTTTTTTTTGTTTCTCCTTATCCCATGCACCTTTCGCCCTAGAGACATCCTCATCGGTTTTACACATTTGCAGTATTACTCAGTGCGGAGTGTAATAATGCACAAGTATGATAAATAATCTATATAGAAAGGAAATAATAGCCTACTTAAACATTGTTCAGTTATTTAACAAGCTAGTTACCAAAGTAACAAGTTTCGTCTATCAAAGACTACTCCCTTTTGTGAGACCAGCATATAATTATCAATATCAAAATTAGCCACACTTTGCGCCAGGACCCCAGGTTTGATATCAAGGGACGGTGAAAGAGAAAATTCTTCTTGTAGATTTTCGTCATGACTTTGTTTGTCATTGATAATATTATTATTCACAAATAAATCCAAATCATGAGATGGAATACCCCGAGAAGAATTTTTTCAGAATAAATCTTCCCAAAGCTTATGACCGTAAAAGCATAAATCACTGTTCGATTTGCACGAGTGGCGGTGAAGATAAAGCCAAAGCCATTTAACACGCGGTTCGAATATCACCGAGAAGCAGATGCATTTTGTTGTTTAACGGTATCTTGCCAACCCATCGCCCGTATCTCCAGAAGGCATAAAATAATCCCATTTATTTTCTATCTTCCCCTGCCGTTATTCTTCTTTCTCTCCCTCGCTTCCTCCTCCTTTCCGATGCTTGGAAAGGCGTTGGATGATCCTGGTGTCCGTCGTTCTGCCTCGGGAACAGCAGAAGCCGCCATCGCCGAGCCTCGATATACAGTGCAGTGTCTCGAGCCTTGCTTGAACTTGCGGCTTGAGCTTTGTCGATGTTATTGTTGATTTTCGTGGATTTTTCTTCCTTTATGAATTATCGAAATTCAAATTCTAACTTAAAATCATAGGAGAAAGGAATAACTACAAATATATATTTTTTAATGAAACTGCTATGTAAAAATACATAAACCGCATCCAGGTTACAACTTGAAACGCGCTATGGTGGTGACGGCGATGGAGCGTAAAAAGCTTCCCAACGTACGGAGGAGTCCCATCGCCTCGGCTTCGGCTTCGTGCTCGAGGCTGGAAACATCGCCAGACCAAAAAGACGCTCAAATATATTTGCTGTTCTTCACAAGTGACAGTTTGTATTCTGTTTTCAACTGCAGTTCCTCAGATGAAATTGCATCTTTATATCGTGACTTTTAATCATCGTATATCAAAGTTCAATACATATATATTTTTTATCAAACCGTACAAACGTAATTCGAACATAAATGAAGAAAAAGATTTCTTTATTTCCATCGTAAATCTAACCGAACGAGTTTTGATTCGATGAAAAGGATCAGACTACAGGACCTGCAAGAACTTTCGAGAATGTCCTTTGAATTGCCGAAGCGCTGAAAGGAAAACGAACAACCAGACGTAAAACATGAAGGAGATGCTAAAACATTACTGCGATTCGAAATAAGAAGATTAATGATAATGATGATAATGACAATAATGATAATCATGATAATAACAATTATCATTGTTATCCTTTTGATGATAATGATAGAAATAATAATATCAATGATAATGAGAACAAAACAGAGAAGAAAAAACGAAAGAAAAAAAAACATTCCCATAAGAATATTTTCGTTGTCCTTTTCCCTCCCATTGTGCGGCCCGAGGGATCAACGGCCCAGAACACTGTCACCTGTCGAGGTACGACATATATGTATATAACGGCAAAAATGCGTCATGGTACATTAGCATCATTGGACTCCCGAACTTACGAGCGGAGCGGCTGGGCGCGCATGCCCTAATTTATTGGTGCGATATGTAAACTTGATCAAAATAGCAAATAACTTCAATTCTCACTTCTGTTTTGTGCGCTGGCATGAATTCCCTTCCTGACATCTAATATCTTTTTCTCTTTCTCTTTCTTTCTATTTTCTCTCTTCCTTTCCTTCTATTCTTCTTTTTTTTCTTTTCCTCTCTCTCTCTCTTTCCTCCTCCCTCTCCCTCTCCTCTCCTCTCCCTCTCCCTCTCCCTCTCCCTCTCCCTCTCTCTCTCTCTCTCTCTCTCTCTCTCTTCTCTCTCTCTTCTCTCTCTCTCTCTCTCTCTCTCTCTCTCTCTCTCTCTCTCTCTCTCTCTTTCCACCGTCCCCTTACTCGAGTCTTCTTGAAAACTTTTTTTTCTCTCTTTTCTTTCACTCTTGTCTCTCTCTCTTTTCTCGCTCTTGTTTCTCTCTCTTCTCTCTCTTTTTTTTTTCTCTCTCCCTTCTCTTTCTTTTCTCCCTCTTTTCTCTTTCTCTTCTCTTTTTCTCCCTTTTTCTCTCTCTCATTCTCTCTTTTTTTTCTATCTCTCTTTTTTCTCTCTCTCTCTCTCGCTCTTTCTTACTTTCATTTTTCTCTCTCTTTTATCTCTGTCTTCTCTCTTTTTTCTCTTTCTCTCCCTCTTTTTCTTTTTATTTTCTCTTTTTCTCTCTCTGTCTTCTCTCTTTCTTTTTACTCTCTTTTTCTCTCTTTCCCCTCTCTCTCCTCTCTCGTCTCTCTTTTTTCTCTCTCTTCTCTCTGTATTTTCTCTCTGTCTTCTCTATTTCCCTTTTCTCTCTCTCTTTTTTCTCTTTCTCTCCCTCTCTTTTCTTTCTCTATTTTGTTTCTCTCTCTTTTCTCTCCCTCTCTCTCCTCTCTCTCGTTTTTTCTCTTCTTTTCTTCCCCTCCTCTTCTCTTTTCTCTTCTCTCCCTCTCTTTCTCTCTCTCTTTTTCTCTTTCTGTCTTTTCTCTCTCTCTTTTCTCTCTCTTTTTTCTCTCTCTCTTTTCTCTCTGTCGTTTCTCTTTCTCTTTCCTCTCTCTCTTTTCTTTTTCTCTTTTCCTCCGAACCGCAGCGGATCTCCAGCTGATTTTGCTCTTTGGCTTCCGTCGCTCCGGCGCTCGGAAGCCTCTGCCAGAAGACGTGATTAGTAGCGGGTCTTAGTTATCAAGTTGCATAATTACCGGCAGATAATTATGAAGTCAGTCAGTTTCCCTTTCTCTTCTCTCTCTTCCTTTCTCTCTCGTTTCTTCCTTTCTGTCCGTTCCCTCTTCTCTCTCTCTGTCTGTCTGTCTGTTTCTCTCTCTCTCTCTCTTCTCTCTCCTCTTCTCTCTTCTCTCTCGTCTCTCTCCATCAACAGGGC
>NW_020870877.1:208154-218154 GCF_003789085.1 Penaeus vannamei | reverse complement strand
AAGAAAACAAGAAAATAATTTTTTCATAAAACAAAAAGGAAAAGACGTGGAATTTACTGCCCAAAAATGAACAAATTAGAAAGATAAATAAGAAAAAAAATCAAAGAACCGTTAACTTCACCATGACTTGCAGTTTGGTCGGGTCACAGGCCAGATGTGTCATGAACTTATGCCATTCACAGATTCTTATCTTATCTTCGGATTACTTTAGTTCTTGCAATTGTACTGAAAAATATTTTTCTTCAATTCAAAGAATTTTGATATGATACGCACATTTTAATATGATACGTATGAATGAATTATAAATAAAATGCATTTAGATGCTCCTTCCGCACTACACACTTATAGTCATGAAACTATATTACTAAAGATATTTTCTATGCATATTCAGTACGATTAAAGTCTTTCTAAAATGATAAAATATTAATAATAACAAATATCTTCCCATAAGCTCCATACCGGTCCCATGGTGTAATGGTTAGCACTCTGGACTTTGAATCCAGCGATCCGAGTTCGAGTCTCGGTGGGACCTCTTCTTTACCAGATGAATTATTACACTTGTTCTTAAGATGAAGAAAATAAATCTAAGCCATTTGTGGTATTTCAAATTGGATTTAGATGAACCTGAGGTAGATAAAGGTATTATTATCCCTTGTGATGTTGAGAATAACTTAAAAAAAACTATTTGTTGGTCACGGTTAACCAGTGTGTTATAGGCACGACGCACCGAGTAATGGCACCTTTGAAACCTGCTATTGTGAAAAGAACATGGACTAGAAGAATAAGATGTGTGTGAATTTATTCATCCTCATGCAGAAGTCTCTCAACAACTGTCATTATATAACGTATTCATTTTACGCCAATCTTTCCTCCTCATTTCGGTATCATGCCATTGTAAACTCGACATATATACGTTTCATGTAATATTCTTTATATTTTCCCTTCTTTTCTCTTTTCCCACCAAATACATTTTCCTTAGCTATGCATTTTGCCACGGTCTCGGCACGGACTATGGTAGGAATGTTGATTTTATCGTCAAACTTTTCCATTATCTGGTTTTATCGTTCTGCGCTGGATTCGTCCTCCCTTCCTTTGACAATTGTGAAAACTCGTGGTTATTTCTCTCTCTTTATTTTTTCGAACCCGTTTCGTATATTTTTATCATATTTTTTTCTTTATTCGTGTAGCTATAATCTTTTCATTTATTGCAAGGATAAACCTTTAATCGCTATTTAAATGCCAATTAATTCCAACTTGTTTCATTTTGAAAATATCCGCCGTAATTCTTTCGATCGCTTCATAACGATGAAGTTGTTAAATGTCTCTTCATATTTCCGAACATCTGAACCCGTTTTTGGCGACCAGACCGGTTCAGTCAGCCTTTAAAGATGACCTTGGTGAGATTTTCATTTCAATATCGTTTTTTTTTTTATAATAAACGGCGAATTGTGCAGTTAAGGTCTTCACGAAATAAATCTTTTGTTATCATTACTACTATAGCAAGATCATTATCACCGTTATTATAATTACCGCCATCATAATCATAATCACTCATCATCATTATCTTCATCATCATCACCATCATCAACACTATCATCATCATCACTATTGTTTTGCGTATAAATTGTTGTTTTGTGTATAAATTCTCTCCTTGGGTCGCGTCGCCGTGTAAGCAGCTGATACGTCTGTACATGGCCTCGCCTCGTGCTATATTTAGGTCATTGTGTTCTTTTAACGCTGCTTCGTATTCTCGGCCTTTTTCAGCTTTTCGCACGTTCTCTCTCTTTCATTCTCTCTTCCTCTCTCCCTCTTTTTTTTTATTATCCGCCACTTCTCTTTGTCTCTTTGCCTCTGCCACGCTCGTCTGCCCGTTTCTAATTTTAACTAAGGGTTTGTCATGTCTACGGCGATATATACACTGATTATGTCCGTATGTTGCCATATAACCTATAACTCTCGCCAAAGAAGACATTAAATATAGGAGTTATGTTTGAAATTATGCCGTAAAACGACCGCTACTATTTTTGATTAAACAGAAGCATAACCTAATCATGCGTGATTAAAAAAGATAACAATAAAGCTGATCTTTATTTACATTTATACGCGTGTGTCTGTAAAGATGTTGGCATTTCAGTTCTTTTATACGTAATGTTGACGTTATATGAGTGACAGACTAATCTGACTTGCAAAAGCGAGGTCCCACCGAGACTCGAACTCGGATCGCTGGATTCAAAGTCCAGAGTGCTAACCATTACACCATGGGACCGGTATAGAGGTTTAGGGAAGATATTTGTTATTTTTAATATTTTATGGTTTAAAAAGGACGTTAATGGTACTGAATATACATAGAAATACATCTTTTGTAATATATTTTGATGACTATAAGTGTGTAGCACGTAAGGAGCATACCGTTCACATTTAATTTATCATTTATTTATACACGATGAGCTTGTTATATAAAAAAATTGAATTTGAAGAAAAGTCTTTTTCAATACAATTTAAAAAAATTTTTTCAATACATCCAATAATTTTGAAGAAAAGTCTTTTTCAATACAATTGCAACAACTAAAGTAATCTGAAGCGAAGATAAGAATATGTGCATGACACTGGTTTATGACATTTTTCCTAATTTCTTACGATTTATGACAAAATATATTGTTAATCTTGTAAGATTAGAGATGAAATACAATGATTTGCTTTTGCATATAAAGAAATTCTATTAGCAAGAAGCGCGTTTAACTTTATGAAGGAAATCAGAGCTTAAAACGCGGAATCATAAATGGACCAATTGCGTAGGCGATGGCGCAGCTCGGAAAGACCAAATATCGCAAACTGTTAACGCGTCATTTCAAATAATAAATATGAATCACGAGGGACGTAAAGAGAATGCGTGCGCTGCTCATTTCGCGGAAGGTCTTGTAAGGAAAGGAGCTTCATACACAATGCACAATAGAATGAAGCATGATCATCGCTGTACTTGTGTGAGTTCCCATTCCTGTTGCGAAACGGTGTAGGATTTGAGTAAATACTGATGATTCAGAAGCTGTGTATTGATCGAAGGTGTGCGAGGCGGCAGAATGTACACGTGTGTACATAT
Organism: Penaeus vannamei; assembly: GCF_003789085.1. NCBI lineage: Eukaryota > Metazoa > Arthropoda > Malacostraca > Decapoda > Penaeidae > Penaeus > Penaeus vannamei. The sequence continues at coordinate 215,057 of NW_020870877.1, read as the reverse complement.
AAGCAGCCGGGGTACATGACCGCTGCGTAATACAGGTAGAGTATTTGCTGCGTGTGGATGGAATTTATTCAGAGAAAGGTCTTGTGATATCACCATGTCAATTACGATATTGTTATTCTAGGTAAACGCGCTAAATATACATTATCCAAACGTTTTTTTCTTATGAAACACAGAAGTGAAATGAAAAGAAGAGAGAAAAATGAAAAAAATAAAATAAAAAAATAAAAAAAATCAGATCATCACATGCTTTCATAAAGATGTAAGTTGAAACCCTCTCTTGCTTGTATTTAACATTTCCTGGGGGAATCAGAAGGGATTAGCAGTCAGGGAAAAGGAGAATTAATTAATTTTGATATGTGCGCGAGCGTGTGTGTATATGCGTGTGTGCGTGTGCGTTAAAACACCACATGCACATACAAACACAAACCGACGTAGAAGGAAGTACACACAGTCTATATACGATTATGTGAATCCGGATTTACCATATATTCATATCTTTCAATCTTAAGCTTTAATTCTCAAAAAAGGTTTACAGCAGAAGTCCCATTTGAAATTACACAAAACCAAACACACACACACATAAGAAAACGACATCCCTTGATGATCAGAATGAAAAGCCATGTTTATAAACAAGCATTTATTAAACTCTCTCGGCGGTTTAAATTTCCGGTGACAGTTGCGCGTCACTTATTGAGAAAAAGTACAGGTATCGGTTATAAATTCATATTTCAGTTATATGCGTAAATGTGATTAAGACTGAGAAATATATAAGTATCAGTTGCAACTACATTATTATCACTTATTACATATATTTATCACTAAGAGATATGTATCACAACATTTCACTTACATACTTACATATATTTTACTGAGAGACATATAGGTATCAGTTATAACTACATTTCACTTATATATTTACATACATTTATCACAGAGATATATATGTATCAGTTATAACCACATTTCAGTTATATACTTGCATATATCTATCATCGAGAAATATATGTTATAACTTTACATTTCAGTTATATACATATATATTCATCATCGAGAAATATATAAGTATCAGTTATAACTTTACATTTCATTTATATACCTATATATATTCATCATCGAGAAATATATATCAGTTATAACTTCACATTTCAGTTATATACTTACATATTGATCACTGAGAACATTTATTAGCATCGGTTTTGTGTATTCAAGAACAATCCTAGTCGCAGAACAGGAGAACCCTGCCAGACTTTGTTCACTATTTACTGCGCGACATTACTATTGAACTTTGTAAAAATGATGAGTGAGATGGTAAATGTAAATGAGGGTCGTATAAATGAGGAAGGGAAACGCGTGTGCACAAGAGACATAGATAGGAAATGTGATGAAGAATGGCGTTTGCTTCAAGTCGAGCTTAAACAGTGCACGGAGAGGGAAGGGAATGCAGTGTGAGTGTGTGTGTGTGTGTGTGTGTGTGTGTGTGTGTGTGTGTGTGTGTGTGTGTGTGTGTGTGTGTGTGTGTGTGTGTGTGTGTGTGTGTGTGTGTGTGTGTGTGTGTGTGTGTGGTGTGTGTGTGTGTGTGAGAGAGAGAGAGAGAAACAGACAAAGACAGAGATAAAGATGGACGGGGAGAGATATTGGCAGACAGAAAGAGACAGAGAAACGGAGTCACAGAGACAAAGAAAGATAAAAAAAAGAGAGCCAGAGACAAAGAACGAGAGACAAGAGATAGCAATAAAAAAAAGAATAGGTAGAAAAAGCAAGACAGACAAAAGAAACAGGTAACAGAGATAGAGCGAGGGTGTACGTCCCGGGATGGCAGTAGAAGAAAGCAGAGGGGAGGACCCCAAAGTGGTAAAAATATATGGCGGCAGCGAGATTGAGAAATCTAGGGGAACAGGAGATGGATCGAGAAGGTGTAACAGGAAATTGTATTTTGTGTCGGATAGCACATGTGATATCGAAAGGGAAGGACTTGCAGCAGAGACGAGAGAAAGAGCCAGGTGGACTAACTTACTAAATGCAATATCTTCACGTATTCTGATATACGCCTCTAACCGTTATTTTAAAATGTTGGTTGAAGTTCTTAGATAAGTGAGTTTATATACCGGTGTGCTAAATTCTGTGTAGATGAAAATAGCATCAAATTAACAAAGAATATGCAATAATTATCCTTTCAGAAGGCTGACATTTATAGACAATATGTATCTCTAAGCAACATACAGCAAACGTCATATCCACGTTGAAAATAAACAGAATATATGGAAGTTAATACAAAATCTTCTTTTCATATTTGCATTGTTAGCACTCGCATGTAAACAGCAATAACACCTTCAGGAGAACGAGATCACGAGCCGAAACTGCGTCCTTAAAACGATCACCGCGGCGGTTACCTGAACACTACAGCCGGCTCTTGCAAAGCACATTTACAATTACGAAGGCAATCGGCACTTTGTATCATCGGCAGCAAAAGCTATTATTCGCACATGTGCACATATTAGGGGCTTGGGAACGAAGGCGATTTTATTAGTCAGAAGAGAAGCATTGTCGAATTGAAAGAGAGAGAGGCGAGTTCTCGTGGCTTCGCCCTAGTCCAAAGTACCTTGTTAAACGCGTTATCACGTGAATACGGTTGTTCCGCCTGCCAATTGGAGGCGTTTCGGAAGCTCGTGTTACCCCCCGCTGTTACGTAAAGGGGAGAGACTCGAAGATGGTTCTCCGATGCTCTTGATTGCGATCGATATAAATGAAAGTCTGCCGAGCGAGGGTGAACGAGTGTGATAAAGCAGAACCTGGTGTGCCGGCTCTCACGCGCAACGAGTGTGTATTTCGAGGTCGGAGGATCGTTATGGTGTCATTGAGACTAATGGTACAAGTGGGGAAATGAAATGCAAATTGGCTGATGGCGGGGAGAGAGAGCCTGGAATAATAGACGCAGAGAATCATCAGCGTTATTGATATCGGTATTGTATTGACTGGAGTATGACGGATGACAAAAGGAAAAAAAGAAATAAAAAAGGCAGCACTGACAGACAACGACAGCGATTAATGACATCGAAAAAAGGAGGAAAATATTTCTTCGTGGTGAAATGGCAGTGAATGTAAATGAAAACGGAGATCTTCGGCCGCCAAGCTGTTCGTCATCAAAAAGATAGAAAAATAAGTATAAAAAGTAAAGAGGTCTTATCTTAACGTTGCGGAACCCAAATGCGAAATCCTCCCCCAAAAGAGATAACCAAAAAAACGAAATGAAAAAACGAAAAATAAAGAATAAACAAGAATAAAAAAGTTTAAGTTTGTGTGATCTTTTATCATCCTTTTCCACACGAAAGAAAACGTTAGTCTTATCTCAGGAAGGGGGCGGAGCTAAGGCCTCGCTTTGCTTCGGTCTTGTTTCCTTGCCTTATACGTCGGTTCTTCGTTCCTTTCAATTCTGTTTATTATCCTTCCTTTCTTTTCTGTTTTGTTTTACTATTCTCTCTATCTATCTATCCCCCCCCCTCTCTCTCTCTCTCTCTCTCTCTCTCTCTCTCTCTCTCTCTCTCTCTCTCTCTCTCTCTCTCTCTCTCTCTCTCTCTCTCTCCTCTCTCTCTCTCTCTCTCTCTCCTCTCTCTCTGCTCTCTCTCTCTCTCTCTCTCTCTCCTCTCCCTCTCTCCCTCTCTCTCTCCCTCTCCCTCTCTCTCCCTCTCTCTCTCTCTCTCTCTCTCTCCTCTCTCTCTCTCTCTCTCTCTCTCTCTCTCTCTCTCTCTCTCGGAATGCCCTCCTTTGTGATTCTGTATCTGTAGTTCCCAACTTTTTTTGAGTTTTAGTTTTTACTTTTAAGTCCCTTTTGAAATTCTGGCGCCCACTCCCCACCTGCCCCTTCCTTGTTGTTTTTACATGTAATATGTGTAATATGACTGTGTGTTAAATATAAAGAGTCGCACCCAAAAGTAACCCCATCATATAAGATTTTTGTTATGTAGCGATAATTACTGCAACATGCATTTATTCATATACTGGTTTAGAATTACATGGAAATTATGTAATGGCGAATCTAACAAGGTCACGGTGGGAGAAATCAGTTCCTGTGTAATGTAAATATATAATGACGTGGAAAAAACACAAAATGATTTCAATTATTAATGCAATGATCTATAAAACATTACTGTTTGTAGGCCTATCGCGAGAAGAGGTTTCAAATGGTACTCTGCCGTTTGTGTGTGTGTGTGATTGCACACACACACACACACACATATATATATGTGTGTTATATATATATACATATATATATATATATATATATATATATATATATATATATATATATATATATACACACACATACACACACACACACACACACACACACACACACACACAGATATATATATATATATATATATATATAATATATATATATATATATATATATATATATATATATATAATATATATATATATATATATATACTATTATATATGTGTGTGTGGCTATATATATATATATATATATATATATATATATACTTGTGACAATTTAGCTGAAACTTAGCTGACCTTAACTTTTTGTGTGTGTTAGAAAATACCTTTTTTTGTATCGCTTAGAATGGCAAGAAATTCAACCTTCAAATGTTTGTCTGTAGATATTACATTCCTTTCTATAACAACGCAGAACTGAAAACCTTTTTATCAGGGAATAACACACTTAAGTATCATGGGAGAATCAAATCTCTTTTGGATTTACTTATATAACAACAATTGATGGAAGAATTAAATATCTTTTGACTAGACGTATGGATCCAGATTTACCTGCGTTTGTGTGTACAGAAGTCTGATTACTTCAATTTATATTTCGTAATATGGTGATTAGAGAATAAATGCAACACTATTAAATAAAATTGATTCTAAAACTCAATTCCCTCTAAATATAACGTGCATAGGCTTCTAAAAAACATCTAGTAAAATAGAGGAATGGATATTATGATAATAAAATAGATAATTAAAAAAAAGGTTATCAATAATAAAAAGAAATATCTTGCTAATAACGGCCATCTAGTAAAAAAAGATAATTATGATGATAATTTCTTCCCCATAACAACCATCTAGAGAAAATTAATAGATAACTGAGAATGATAAAATCTTGCTAATTTGGGCAAAAGAATGTGGAACAGAAACAGTAAGATAAATACATTTTTTAAATTGAAATAACCGAGTTCCAACGTTAGACAAACTGTAACAGAAATATCCAGATTTGATTTTTCCCCATCCCTCACGCGGCAAAATGAGAAATTCCGACTCTTTGTGTTCAAGACCAATATTTTTCCCCCTTTTCCTTCTGCCCTTCCTGAATTTCTTTTTTTTTTTTTTTTTTTTTATTTTTGTCTTTTTTTTTTCTTTTCTCTTCGTGTCTCTTTTTCTTCATCTTGACCTTTTTTTCTCCCTTTTTCTTCCGAAAGCGTGAGTTGGTTCTCGGAGTCATTTCGGTCCCAAGTTTCCCCGGACTTGTTGGCTGAAGTTTGATAATAAAACATTTACAAAGCTCGCGGTTTAAAGTGAAGAGGTCTTGCGTGGCCTTTTTTTCTCTCTTTTTTTAATCAAATTAGAGAAAAATGCTAGATGGTTCTACCCCCCCCCTTTCATCCTCGCCCCCTCTCCCGTGCCTCATACGAGTCACTCCCCACCCCTCCCTTCCCCTCCCCTCCCTCCCGCCTGTCAGTGAGGTATGTGGTATTATTCTCCTGGCTTGAAGACCCAGACAGATTATTGCTATGCAGGTATCCAGATTCATTCAATTTCGTTCTCTCTCTCTCTCTCTCTCTCTCTCTCTCTCTCTCTCTCTCTCTCTCTCTCTCTCTCTCTCTCTCTCTCTCTCTCTCTCTCTCTCTCTCTCTCTCTCTCTCTCTCTCTCTCTCTTCTTTCTTTCTCTTTTCTCTCTCTCTTTTTCTCTGCCTCTCTCCTTTCTCTCTCTCTTCTCTCCCCCCTCTCTCTCTCTCTCTTTCACTCACACACACCACTTACTCTCACTCTCTCTTTCTCTCGTTATATATATATGTGTATGTGGTACATATTATATATATATATATATATATATATATATATATATATATATATATATACATATATAGACACACACACATATATATGGTGTGTGTATAATATATAATATATATATATATATATATATATATATATATATATATAATATATATACATATATATATATATATTATATATATATAATATATATATATATATAGAGAGAGAGAGAGAGAGAGAGAGAGAGAGAGAGAGAGAGACAGAGACAGACAGACAGACAGAGACAGACAGACAGATAGTCAGACAGACGACATACATACAGAGACAGAGAGACCGGGTGAGACTAGAAACTACAAGCAATTAACAGTGTGCTTTCGACCTTACATGAGGTCACTGAGGTCACGACGTTTGTTTGAGAAGGACGTGTCTTCTGATATTCTAATGACAGGTTACGCTCACACATGGTCGTGTTGTTCTTCGGGTTTCGATCTCCTGAGGGAGAGGAAAGAGGAGGTGGAGGATGAAGAGGAGGAGGAGGTGGTAAAGGATGGGGAGTAGGAGGAATGATAATAAGAGGAGGAGGGGGAGGAGGTGGTGGAGGATGAAGAGGGGGGAAGGAGGAGGAAGAAGTTTAGTTGGTGAAGGATGAGGAGTAGGAGGAATAATAATAATAATAGGAGGAGGAGGAGGAATAAGATGACGAGGAGGAAAAGGAGGCGTAGGTTATGAGCGGATGAAGAGAAGGAGGTAAAGGAGAAGAAAGAGAAAGAAAAGGAGGAGGAAGAGGAGAAGGGGGAGGCAGAAGAGCAACAAGAAGAGGTTGAGGAGGAGACGGAGGAGCAGAAAGAAGAGAACAATAATGAGAAGGGGGAAGGGTAGAGAAGGGGA
>NW_020870877.1:175654-183154 GCF_003789085.1 Penaeus vannamei | reverse complement strand
CACATATATATACATACACACATACATACATATATATATATATATATATATAATATATATATATATATATATGTATATATATATATATATATATATATATATAATATATATATATATATATATATATATATATATATATATATATATATTATATATATATATAATATAATATATATATATATATATATATATATATATATATATATATATATTATATATATATATATATATATATATATATATATATATATATATTATATATAATATATATATATATACCATATATATATATATTATATATATATATATATATATATAATATATATATATATATATATATATATATATATATATATATATATATATATACCATTGTATATATAATATATATATATATATATATATATATATATATATATATATATATATATATATATACCATTTATATATATATATATATATATATATATATATATATATATATATATATAATATACCATTAAATATATATCAATATATATATATATATACCATTAAATATATATATATATATATATATATATATATATATATATGTATGTACCATTAAACGCACGTTACAAATAAAAAAATATTAATAGTTCAAGTCTTTACTTGACACTTGTATCAGCCTTTCTAAACAGCGTCAAGTTCGCACTGATTTCTCAGCAAGAAAAACAAAGAAACAAAGAAAATAACATGAATGAAAAGGGAAAAAAGGAAAAAACGAAGAAAAACGTGAAAAAATAAAGGAGCAGATTCCAACTACCCAAAGTCATCTCTAGAGACCAAAATTAATGGGAAAGAGCTGGACAAGACGGCCTTCTGACCTTTGCGGCTCCTTCAGGACAAGGGCGCAGGCGAGGCGAGACTTCGAGGAAAGAGACACACACACGGGTCAAGGGGTCAGAGGGTCACGAGGGCTGGCACTGTGCCTCTTGTAGGGAGTGCTGAGAATGGACGGTGGCCGTATGTATGGGTGCCACTGTTTCAGATTTCCTTTTATGGCACTGGTGTAAGACGATCCTATGTTATGAAGCTGTTTGGCTATTGCGCTGCACTGTAGGGATGGTCCATATAAAAGAGTGTACTGTTACCTACGGGCGTGCAATGAAGAGGCGTGGGAGTGGTGTGAAATAGACGTTGCAGGATTAGTCTCTGCAACATAAATCAATTTGGTCTTGTCACGATCTACTTGATACATGAATACAAAGCCGGACAACTTACGTAAGATCAAGACGTGTAAATACTCAAGCCAGAATCTTCACCGCACCAGCTCCCACGGCCAGTTATTTCGTAATATTAGGTATTAGCAAAACCTTTTTTCATACTCCATTTCAGATTTCATTTTGGTCATTTACGCGGGAGTTCTGAGTAAGAGACTCCTATATAATGAAAACACCAACTTCATATTTTGATGGAAGAAATCTGTAATCTTTAATAACACGATGTTATAAATTCATTTTGAAATCTCGGTATGAAATATGTGATCAATTTCTCATTATGTTTTTTTTTATTTTTAGTATCATTATGTTTATATTTATTATTATAGTCAACCTTCTTATCTTGCCTTTTCTGTATTAACGATAAATGACTGCAACTTGCAAAGAATTCCCGATGGCCTACCAGAGATAAGGGATATCTTGGTTCATTAACGTGAGAGGGAGGCAGTGCGACCGCAAGAGGATTTCAATATAGGACTATCCCCTCCGGAACCAGTGATGGAACTGAATGATAATACGAAATCTTACCATTACTATTAACACTGCTACTACTACTATTATTACTACCGTCACTGCTACTACGACTACTACTACTACTACTACTGCTGCTGCTGCTGCTGCTGCTGCTGCTGCTGCTGCTACTGCTGCTACTGCTACTACTACTACTACTACTACTACTACTACTACTACTACTACTACTACTACTACTACTACTACTACTACTACTACTACTACTACTACTACTACCTCTACTACTACCATCTACACTTCTACTAATATTACTATTGCTACAACTACTATTACTACTACTATTACTGCCACTATACAACTACTACTTCAGCTACTATTCCTCGTGCTAAAAAAGGCAAACAGTGATTCCAGACAATAAACAATGTGTTCAGCCGACTAGAGAACTGCGTGAAGGAGATCCTCGAACAGATAATTCTCTATTAGGCTTGTTTATAGGCCTGCATTCTGGCTTGTCGAATGGTAGTATCTATCTCTGTGCCCACCATAGTACAGACGATTCCTGGCCAGGATAGAAGTCTATACGAAATGGGTTTCCAGTCATATTGGTATTAGAGGAAACGAGATTACTGTAGGCAACCGGAGCTCGGAAAGGGACAGCACTGAGTGCGGAGCAGGTATGTGTCACCATAGCCTATTTTTATCTGTCTGACTGCCTTATTCCCTTATTCTTTAATAGATTTTTATGCGCTTATTTCTCTCTACTCAGCAATGCCATCGCACACGTTATAGGCACCATAGTCTTTAGTTAATTACAAGCTGAAATATACTTCTGGAATCACATTTCGACTCGTTGACCATAGTCGCTGCGATATGATGTGACCTATTAACATGATCTATTTTGGTCTATTTGCTGATTTTCCCTCGTAGAGACTGCCATGTTTCGTAGGTCTTATCTTATGCACTGGGTTGGCCTCTCTTGAGTGGATTTCTTAAGCACATTCGCTCCTTAAGCCCCAGCTGCTCTCTGTCGTCAGCACCTCCAATCTGCCACTCCTCGTGTACTTAATCAGCAATTTCCCCGTTGCCCTTTAGGTACAGTGAGCATTTCTTGGTATATGTCACATTTTGTTTCTGTTTTATATAAAGTGTTACTTATGCTTTTGTGTAAAGCAAAATATTGCGTGTGCAAATTTGTAAGTGTGTGTGGGGTGTATTGTAAGTATTGCATGCTATAGGGCAGTCGTATTAATCATATCTATGTCGTGGATCGCCCTTCATCACCTATGTTTCATGACGTCGATAATACGTCGATAACACCTTGATTGCCACACTTCCTGTTCAGCAGAGCGTCAATAGAGCGTGAATCGAATAGAGCGATATCTTTGTGTTGGAAAATCTCATTGCACAAGAATGATGCAACCCGGACGTCAGCCGCTGCTCTGGCGCCGCAGGACTGACTGGATGCTGACTTAGCGGGGCCGACGCGGTGACCAGTCGCTGATGTCGACTCCTTGACGCGACGGTGGAAGGAACCCGAGCGACGCAGAGGCTCCAGAAGACGAAGGCAGGACAGTGAAACGCTCCTGGAGGCGTGCAGTTGGGCGGGCGACGATTCTAGAAACCGAAAAGAAACCCAGGCTACCACCTGGTCTCTTGTTGTCAGTCCTTACCTGATCTAAGACTGAATCTGAAAAGTTATGTTTTATTACGTGCTATCTTATACGAAGTTATATATATATATATATATATATATATATATATATATAATATATATATATATATATATATAAACCTGGGTCTCTTGTTGTCAGTCCTTACTGATCTAAGACGAATCTGAAAAGTTATTTTGTAGTGACTGCTATCTTATACGAACAGTATATATATATAAGGTANACAAGAGAAAGAGAGGAGGAGAGAGAGAGAGAGAGAAGAGAGAGAGAGAGAGAGAGAAGAGCGAGAGAGAGGAGTGATACACGAGAGAGAGATTAAGAGATAGATAGATAGATAGATTAGATAGATAGATAGATACGATAGATAAGATATAGATGATATAGAATGATAATATAGAGAGCGAGAGAAAGAGAGAAAGAAAGAAAACTGAAGGTACTTTTTCATATACTTGTATATATCAATACCTTCGGTAGACACAAGCAAGTTGTAGTGATTAATATTATTAAGATAAAGTTGGGAAGTTAGGATAGTATGAAGTTAGGATATTATAGTTAAGTTAGGTCGATATGGTTAAGTCAGGGTATATATGGTCGGGTGCGTGAATAGAAGTTAGGTTAAGAACATATGTTAGGGCAGGATAATAGTTTAAATTAGTTCTGATATCGGGAACATAGTTAGTTTAGGTTCAAACTAGGTTAGATACGGTTAGAAATAACAAAAAACAAATAGTTTGGCACATGGAATCAGAAAACAGAAGGGGAAATATAATGATAAAAAAAAATAACGGAAGCATTTACTATTTAATAATAATAGAATGATAATAATACTATAATAATAATAATAATAAAATAATAATAATAATATATTAATAATAATTAATAATAATAATAATAATGATAATAATAATATAATAATAATATATATAACTAACTTACTACTACTACTACTACTACTACTACTACTACTACTACTAATGATAATGATGACAAAACATTATCAAATTCACTCATTCTGAAAAAAAAAAAAAAAAAAAAAAAAACAACGTACACTAGAGAAGCAGGAAAGAAGAAGAAGAAGAAGAAGAAGACAATTAACAATGTGTGCATTTCACCTACATAATCTAGTACATCCGGAATAAAACTTAAGACTATTGTTAAATATTTCAAAATACCTCGAAAAATACCTATCCCTTTCATATTAATATAAGAGGATGAAGCACAACAGGTGAGTTAATTAGCTGTCATTTCATAAGGTCCAGTGGCTATGAAATCACAGTTCGCAAAAATGCTGTCATATCTTTTTTAATGCACGCACACGTATATATGTTGGGTATGAGTGGTGTGTGTGTGTGTGTGTGTGTGTGTGGTGCGTGTGTGTGTGTTTGTGTGTGTGTTTGTGTGTGTGTGGTGGTGTGGGTGCGTGTGTGTGGTTGTGTGTGTGTGTTGTGTGTGTGTGTGGTGTGTTGTGGTGTGTGTGTGTGTGTGTGTGTTGCTATGTATGTTGTAAGGCTCGCGTGTACCCATAGGTATTATTGACACATAAAATACCATTACTCATGTACACTATGCAATTACACTATTTCACACATACCAAACCTTCCACCCAACACATAGCGGAAGCGACATAGGTCTTCAGCCTCCTGACGTCACTCTGCTTACTCTAGCAGATCCTCTTTCGCTCTTCCTCTTCCTGACGTCACTCTATTTACTCTAGCAGATCCTCTTTCGCTCTTCCTCTTCCTAATTTAATACAGAACCCCTCTTGCGTAGTCTTGAATAAAAGAGGGTATCCTGCGAGCGATAAACAAGAGTCTTTAACACCCTGAGCGATCGAATCTCTTCAGGAATCTGTAACTTTCTCATAAATAAATAAACTTAAAATAATAACTTATAAATAATAAATAAATATTACAATTATAAAATAATAAACTTATAAATAATAAACTTATAAATAAATATAATTAAATATTACAATTATAAATAATAAACTTATAAAAATAATAAACTTGATAGGATTTAGCAAGGCGGGAAAGGGCTAGAGCAGTAGCAACTCGAGGAGGTCTCATGGAGTCTGGTTTCAATGATTGTTCAATGAAGATATAACCATTAACTTCATGATTTTAGAATCCTTTGGAAACTGAAGAGCCAAAATGATCGGATCATATTCATAAAGAATCCGTAAAATTTTGGGACGTCATCAAATAAACTCCATGTTTTTTTTTTTTCAGAAATAGAATCAGACGCCATGACACCTCCTCGAGTTGCTACTGATCTGGCTTACCAAGACGGTTGCTGATCCTTCACCCAAGTCTACAAGTTCCTGCCAGACGGTACTTCGGTGCACATTACCGCGCTCCGGCCACGTTGTGTGTGTGTGTGTGTTGTATGTTGTGTTCTTGTGTGTGTGTGTGTGTGCGTGTTTGTGTGCGTGTGTTTGTGTGTGTTGTGTGTTGTGTGTCGTGTGTGGTGTCTTGTGTGTTTGGTTTAGTGTATGTGTAATGTATTAGTGTTGTTTTAGTGTATTGTGTTGTTGTGTGCGTGTGTGTGTGTGTGGTAGTCTGATATGTGTGTGTCTCTGTGTGTATTGTGTTTTAGTGTTGTGTATTATTAGTGTGTCTGTGTTTGTGTAATGTGTATCTGTGTGTTTGTGTAATGCGTGTGGTGTATTTGTATTTGTGTGCACGTGCGTGTGTGTATATGTATTTGTGTATTTGCGCGCGTCGTGTGTGTGTGTGCCGTGCGTGTGGTGTGGTGGTGTGTGTGGCGCGTGCTGTGTCTGTATTCCACGACAGTTTTTTAAAAGAACGAAAAATGTAGAATTGTCACTTATTGCATGAACATTGTCGCGCAAAATTTCAGATTGCTAACAGAACAGTTCATGATTCACAGGCCTTGTGCTTTCACTTTTCATATCCGGGAATTAGCGATCGATTTAGCTGTAATCTTCTAGGAGAAACCCTTTTCAAATCGTTACGAATATTACAAAAAACTGCAAAAGAGTTGAAAAATAAACTGATATAAATTGAAAAGAGATTTGGATATTCCTCGCCTGTCTCTTCTTTTATAATTTATATATATTTTTTTTTTTAGTTTCTACTGATCGGCTATTTTCTCTCTCTCTCTCTCTCTCCTCTCTCTTCTCTTCTCTTCTCTCCTGTTCTTTCTCTTTCTTTTCTTTCTTTCTCTCTCTCTTCTTCTCTCTCTTCCTCTCTTTCTCTCTCTCTCTCATCATCTCTCTCTCTCTCTCTCTCTCTCTCTCTCTCTCTCTCTCCTCTCTCTTCTCTCTCTCACGCTCTCCTCTCTCTCTCCCTCTTTCTCTCTCCCTTCCTCCCTCTCTCATTTGCCCTCACCTCTTCTGTAGCTGTAGAGGGCAGCCTACAGAGGTCGTGTTCACAGCATGATACACTATTATGTCAGGTAATTACCTAACCATAAATGTCTATAATTTTTAGTAACAGACGAATTAATCTCCTTTAAAATGTATTATTAATCACAGAGCATTCGGACGGGCTCTTCGCTCCCGATCCACGCCACAGCGGTTCGCTTGACCTGGGTTCCTCGACAAGTACCTGCGCCCCCCAGGACCCACCGGACTCACATTTTTACTTTGTTTTTCGTGCGGGCGGTAATTCACTAAGAATCCCTTATTCCTTTTTTACATGAGCTCGTTCTCTTGACTTTAAGTTATTGAGCAGGAAAAGCCTATCAGATTGAGTATCGTTTTTTCCCATATATGTTTTTTTTTTTTTATTTAGGCTAAGGCTCGTAGCCAAAACTCAATATAATAATAATTAATAAATAAATAAAAGCCTTAAGTATAACCGTAAGAAAGTATTTTGAAGTGGGGCGGGGGGGCAAAAAGTAGGTCCCCCCCCGAAAAAAAAAAAAATAGCCGGGGGTCCTGGGGCTGCCAGGTACTTGTCGAGAACCAGGACAGCGACCCGTGGGGGATCAGGGAGCGAAACCCGGAATCTCCTGGATTAATAACAGTTTTAAAGAGATTAATTTCTGTACTAAATATCAGACATTTTATTTAGGTAATACCTGACACTAAAGTTTTATTTCATCTTGAAACACCAGACTCTGTAGCTGCCTCTAGCTACAGAAGATGGGAGGGC
>NW_020870877.1:163154-165654 GCF_003789085.1 Penaeus vannamei | reverse complement strand
TGTGTGTGTGTGTGTGTGTGTGTGTGTGTGGTGTGTGTGTGTGTGTGTGTGTATGTTGTGTGTGTGTGTGTGTGTGTGTGTGTGTGTGTGTGTGTGTGTGTGCGTGTGTGTATGTTGTGTGTGTGTGTGTGTGTGTGTGTATCATATTTTTTTGTGTATTTCATATCTTTTAATTATCCTAATGAAAATATTAATGGTAATAATGATAATGATAATATCATTAGATAGTATTGATGATAATAAAGGTTATGATAACAATAGTGACAATAATGCTAATAATAATGATAACAATGATGATAAAAATAAAGGATATTAATGATAGTGGTAATGATGATAAAAGATAATAATAACTAGTGATAATGATAATGATAATAATGATGGCGATATTACTACTACTACTAATGATTATAATGATAATAACAGCGATAATAATAATGATAAAGATAATATCACACAAATCTGTTAAAATTGTCAATAAAACAATCAAATATCACAGAAAAAGACAGACAAAAACAAAACCTTTTTCTTTCTCTCTCTTCTATCTATCACATCTCTCGCTCTCTCTCTCTCTCTATCTATCTCTTCCCCCTCTCTCTTTCTCTCTCTCTCTCTTTCTCTCTCTCCTCTCTCTATTTATCTATCTATCTCTCCCCCCCCTCTTTCTTTCTCTCTCTTTCTCTCTCCCTCTCTCTCTCTCTCTCTCCCTCCTCCCTCTACAACAAACGCTTTTCAAATAGCATTTAGACTTGTTGTGGCCAGTTGTCCGAGCTCCGATAACACAGCTACAGAAACGCGGTGTGCTTGGGGGGTGGTGGTGTGGTGTGGTGGGGGGGGGGGGTCCTAGAGCCTTCATTTGCATGCGTGATTCCCTCGGCCAATATATACATCGGTTGATTGTTCCGGGAGGCTGTTCCCGATATCTGGGTGAAGGGCGTCGCGGGCGGCTTAAGGCTTAGCGGGTTGTGGTGTTTGGGAGGGTTGGCGGGAGATGGATGGGGGGTGGAGGGGGGGGCAGTTTCTCCGTTATCCGTCGGTTCGGGTCCAGGTCAACTGCCGTCGGTTAGGTTCCGGTTTTAGTCCCGGTCAGCTGCCTGTTAACTCCCGGTCGGGTCAACTCTCTCAATTCCCAGGCAAATCTCTGTCAACTCGTGTCAACTCTCTAACTCCAGGCAACTCTGTCAACTCAGTCAACTTTCTGTCAACTCTCAGTCAACTAATTCTCGGTCATCTCCCAGGCAGCTCTCTGTCAACTTCCGGTCAGCGAAGGGAAGCTGTGACTCAGTCCTTCTGCGCCGGCCACTGGTTCGCTAAACGGGGTCTTGCGCCTTTCCTCAAGGCACTGTGCTTACTGTCAATACGTGTGTATTT
The DNA here is from genome assembly GCF_003789085.1 of Penaeus vannamei. Classification (NCBI taxonomy): domain Eukaryota; kingdom Metazoa; phylum Arthropoda; class Malacostraca; order Decapoda; family Penaeidae; genus Penaeus; species Penaeus vannamei. The sequence goes on along the minus strand of NW_020870877.1, from coordinate 164,286 downwards.
GTCTGTCTGTCTTTCTCTTTCTCTCATTTCCTCTATCTTCCTCTCTCTCTCTTTCTCTCCCTTTCTCCTCTCCCCTCTCTCTGTTCCTCTCGCTCTTCTCTCTCTCTCTCTCTCTCTCTCTCTCTCTCTCTCTCTCTCTCTCTCTCTCTCTCTCTCTCTCTCTCTCTCTCTCTCTCTCTCCTTTCTCTCACTAAGGGTTGAAAAACGACGTGAAATGGATCAGAATAACCATTTATTATGATTAGTTCTTTGGTGTGGTTAGTCCCCGGTTTTGTGCGAGAATAGAAGACATTAAAGAGATATCAGTGCGGTTTTTGAGAGAGAGAGAGAGAGAGAGAGAGAGAGAGAGAGAGAGAGAGAGAGAGAGAGAGAGAGAGAGAGAGAGAGAGAGAGAGAGAGAGAGAGAGAGAGAGAGAGAGAGAGAGAGAGAGAGAGAGAGAGAGAGAGGAAACAGATAATGTGCAGATAGGCAGGCAGACAGGTAAATAGAAATATACAGGTGAATCGATGAGAAGGTGGTCATAGAAAATAATAAAATGATAGTGATGAGAGACCAAATGATGATGTGATAAGTAGGTCGCCAGGTAGACTACCACAAACATACAACACACACACACACACACACACACACACACACACACAGACCAAATGATGATTTGATAGGTAGATCGCCAGGTAGACTACCACAAACACACACAGACACACAAATATATACTCAATAAGTGCGTATATATATGTATATACAATACATACACTGACGTTCACTGCTAATTGCCCAATTCAAACAGCAATTCACACTGACTATTTGTATTGGCAAGCAAATGCATAACGATTTCAGCTCACAACACAACGCCAAACCTCCACCAAACCAGATCTCTTGAAATACAGGATTAAATGTAGTTTGAAATATTTGTAATGGGAAACGGATACGTAGATGAAAAGTGATAAAGGGAGTGAGGGGGAAAGTAAGGGAAAGAGATATATATAGAGAGAGCTTTCTCTCTCTCCCTCTGTCTGTCTGTCTGTCTATCTGTCTGTCTGTCTATCTCTCTTCTTCCTCTCTCTCTCTCTCTCCACTGTTTCTCTCTCTCCTTCCCTTCCTCTCTCTCTTTTATTCTCTCTATCTCATCCT
>NW_020870877.1:154256-158597 GCF_003789085.1 Penaeus vannamei | reverse complement strand
TGACAAAATCGAAGCCTTGTCAAGTGAACTCAGTGAAGTCAAGGCTCAGACACAGCAGTTCAACGAAAGGCTCGCCCGGCAGGAAGAAGCTGTGTCCAGACCCCGACAGGTAGAAGCAGAGGTCGAAGTTCTTCAACCCAGGAACCTTCTGCTAGTACTCGGAGGGATGAGGAGATAGAGGAACTACGGCGGCAGTTACATGAAAAGGAAGAAGAACTTCAAAGGAGAAACAGCGTAATAGGGAGAGACGTAACTTGCAGCCTCCAGAAACGCAGCTCCGCTTCTCAGAGAACCCCGAAGACTACGTCCAGAGGCCGACTTCTGCTCGGCTTCCTCCAGAGCCACGACCACGCAGCTCCCCAGAGTATGCTGATCCTCGACTGCCGCAGGGAACACCGCAACTAACAGCTGCAGCACAACGTGGGTCCTTGGATGACAGCTCTACATCTCGAGCCCTTACTCCAGCTGTGTCCTATGTTGTAGCTCGGGAGTCGGTTCCCCATTTTAAAGGAGACACCTCAGCATCCCAGCCGCTGAAAAGGAACCAGGATGTGGAGGCCTGGATTCGCTCCATAGAGAACCTCGTGAAACCACCTACTGACGAGGCTTACATCCAGGCTGCACGAGCGAACTGTAGAGGCCCTGCAGAGCTTATAATAAACTCTCCCCTGTTTGACTTCATCCGTGACTGGGAGACATTTAAGGCCTCTCTACGCACCAAGTTTAGGGGAACTTACACGTCTGCTGATTTTTATAAGGTGCTTTATGAAAACAGGATGTCTTCAGTGCAGGCTCCCATGGATTTTTATCTCCAGTTAGAAGGTCACGTCTACCAGGGGTATCGCGACCATCGAGAAGCAATAGGTGATCCCTCCGAGCTTGTTCGTCGGGTTTTCCTCTCCGGCATTCCATCCTGGCTTAGGGATTTCTTGGCAGTTAAAGATGACTGCTCCCCCATGCAGCTTGCGGAAACAGCCCAGAGGATATGGAACTCCAGGAACGGGATCAGGCATGAATCAGCTACTCGACATCAGTCTCCAAATGAGTTTCGCCTGGATGACGACCGTGACCACCGCCACTATCCTGATCGCCCACCCAGAGCTCGGGACTTGTATGCTTGCCCTATAGCTGCACAGGTGGACAGAGTGAAGACCCCACAGCTTATTCCACCTCGTGATCCCTGGTGTAGCTTCCATGGAACAGCCACTCACAACACCTCTGAGTGCCGAGCAGCTTCTTATGTGACTTCTGCGCGAAACCGACCCCATCCTTCCAGAGACATCACCTGCTACCGTTGCCGAAGATCTGGGCACATGGCTAGACAATGTCCCTTTCCGAGTGGCCAGCAAGGAGAAGCTCCCAGTCCAGCTGGCGGAGTTCCAGAAGGGGGCAGTAACTTCCACCAGTACGCAGACAGAAACCACAATGTCTCAGATAGCCATGTTGAGTTCCCTCGGGTTGTCAGGACGGCCTCTCGTGGGACTCAATATTAATGGTAAGACAACCCTGTGCTTCATTGACACTGGATCTGAAGCCACCTTGATCAAGCCAAGTGCTGTAGCCATGATCGTGTCCCACCAAAAGCTTCAGCACAGGACGTCTACCAAGATTCTCCGAGGAGTCACAGGGCAACCACTCCAAGTATCAACTGAGGTGACACTCCACTTTCAAATGGCTGAGGACTCTGTCATTGTTCATCAGGCCAGTGTGTTGACGTCTCCTTCCCAGGTGACATACTTATTGGGATGGATCTCCTCAGACGGCTGGACTTCACTTTCTCCTCCGAAGCGTCAACTGGGAATGCCACCATTACTCTGCAGGGACACAAGTTCTCAGTAGTATATACTGATGCAGAGTCTCTCAAGATCTGTTGCATCAAACCCCTGTCACCTACAGAAGATGCCAGTGAAGATGCACCAGTTTCTGCCCAAGATCCTCAGACCGTTGCAGCAGTGCATCTTGTTCACCGTGCAAGTATTGCAGCTCACAGTGGCTGCTTTGTTGAAGGCTGTGTTTCGCGGAACGGACCAACAGATGGCGATATCCTTGTAGTTCCAGCTATGCCGAAGGACTTCTTTTACCTCATGCTGTCACAAAGGTGAAGGATCGTCGGTGCTCTGTGTGGGTGGTGAATGCGACTCCAAAACCGATGGTTTTACATAATGGAACACGCCTTGGGAAGGCAGAGCAGGTAGAAGCCATTTACACCAATGACCCATCTCAACAACTGCCCAAGATGCCTGAGGAAGTCGTCGCCAGGTCCAACTACTGTCCTGTCGAGCCTGATTCCCTTGAGGATGGAGAAACCTTTGACTTTGAGTGGGAAGAAGATTGCTTTGACCGACAATATGGAGTCGAAGACTTCGGCTATGATGATGAGCTGGAGGTTGAACACATGGAGCTGCCACCCTCTATTGCCATTGCTGCCTGTGAAGCTGCCGAACTCCTGGAACACGGTCCAAACCTGGATGACCACCAGATGCCAGATCTCGGCCACCTTGAAGACCCCCAACGCCATCAGCTGACTGAGCTGCTTTGTCGTTTCAAGGGGCTCTTTGATGGTGGTGAAGAAGCTGTAGGTCTTGTACCTGGAATCAAGCATCAGATTGACACAGGAGATGCCAAGCCTGTTTGCATCCGACAGTGGCGATTACCCCATTCAACACGGCAAGTTATTCGTGAGCAGTGTGACTCTATGCTTCGCTCAGGGGTCATTGAGGAATCCACATCCCCCTGGATGAGCCCTGTTGTGCTGGTTAAGAAGAAGGGAGGAGCTCTCAGGTTCTGTGTTGATTACCGTGGCCTGAACGCAGTGACCAAGGGTGATACGTATCCTCTGCCTCTTATCAGCGAACTCATCGATGAACTGGGCCCAAAGAACATCTTTACCACCTTAGATGCCCGCGCTGCATACTGGAGTGTGGAATTGGAAGAAGAGGATCGACCAAAGACGGCGTTTTCAGATGGCTACCGACTCTTCCAGTTCTGCCGTCTTCCTTTTGGCTTATCAACAGCTCCAACCACGTTCCAGAGGACTATGAATGTCGTCTTATCGTCGGTACTGGGACGTCATACATTAGCCTACTTAGATGACGTTATCATTTACAGCCACAACTTCGACCAACACCTCCAAGATCTAGACGAGACCTTGCAGTTGCTGTCATTGGCCGGCCTGAAACTTAACATGGACAAGTGCCAGTTTGCAGCCACAACCATAGATTTCCTCGGCTTCACGATTTCCCCTGATGGAGTCTCCCCTAACAAGGATAAGGTTTTGGCTATCTCTAACACCCCACCACCACGTACAGTTAGAGAAGTTCGTCGTTTCCTAGGAGCAACAGGATTTTTCAGGAAACATGTTCCAGGATATGCAACCTTAGCATCACCATTGCATCTGTTGCTGAAAAAGGATCAAGCTTGGACCTGGGACCCGAACAACAAGCCGCGTTTGAAACTCTGAAAGAGAAGCTGACATCTGCTCCAGTCTTACGCCAGCCTGACTTCTCCAAGGGATTCGAACTTCACACTGATGCCTCTAGTATTGCACTGGGGGCCTGTCTCATGCAGAGAGATGATGACCAGACACCGCATGCAGTTGCCTATTTCAGCAGAAAGCTCCGTGATGCAGAAACTCGCTATCCAGCCATCGACTTAGAAGCTCTAGCTGTTGTGGAAGGAGTCCGGACCTTCGATTCCTATCTTTATGGAAGGCGCTTCACCGTGTACACCGACCACCGCCCCTTAGTGTATGTGTTCAGCAGGAAGACCAAGTCTCCTAGGATGACAAGATTCGCCCATGACTTGTCTTTCTATGATTTTAGCATCAGGTACAAAGAGGGCCCCACCAATAAAGTGCCAGACTTGCTCTCCAGACAAGTTGCAAAGCTGACAATAACAGAGCTCTCTCCTGAAAGCCTTGCAGAAGAGCAGAAAGCAGATCCTCAGCTTGCAGAGATTTGCAGTTATTTGGAAGGGGGAAACCTGCCAACTAAGAAGCTTCCTCTTCCTCTTGCTGACTTTGAATTGAAGGAAGGCGTCCTCTACCGGTTGAAGAATCTACCAGATCGGATTGTATACCAGTTAGTAGTTCCAGTGACTCTACGAAATTCGGCATTAAAAGCATCACATCTTCCTCCACTTGCTTCTCATCCAGGCATCCATCGAACATTTCAAAATGCAAGATCAATGTTCTACTGGCCAAACATGCTGAAAGATGTACGACAGTATGTAGAATGCTGCGAGATTTGCCAACAATCAAGAGGCGACAGGCAAAAGGTTCCTATGGCTGAGAGACACCCCTTTCTAACTTTCCATTGGAACGAGTCTCGATGGACATTATGG
>NW_020870877.1:146756-149256 GCF_003789085.1 Penaeus vannamei | reverse complement strand
CGTCCTCCTGCGGTCAGCGTCCTTGAGCTCAGCGTCGTCAGCGTCAGTCAGTCCTGCGTCCTCCTGCGTCAGCGTCCTGCGTCAGCGTGCGTCTCGTCTCCTGCGTCAGCGTCTCCTGCGTCCAGCGTCCTGCGTCCTCCTGCGTCAGCGTCCTCCTGCGCAGCTCCCTCAGCGCTGCGTCAGCGTCCCTTCAGCGTCCTGTGTCTCGTATTGGAATTCGAAGGCTGTTTTGCCCTCCCGGTGCCTGCGCGGAAGACCTGAGTCCTCGTGGCATTTTGCTGTCATAGAATGCAGATGCTCGACCATTGCAATATTGCAGTATCGTGAGCTATTTACATGCTCCATCGTTCAGGGGAAATTAGGGCGGAATGCGGCAAAGGTCTGTAGTCTATTGACATTAAGGCCCTGAGTCCGACTCGAAGACACGAGAGAGAGAGAGGGAGGGAGGGAGGGAGAGAGAGGGAGGGAGGAGGAGGAGGAGGGGGGGAGGAGGGGAGGGAGAGGGGGAGGGGGAGGGGGGAGGGAGGGAGGAGGGAGGGAGGGGAGGGAGGGAAGGTGGAGGGAGAGGGAGGAGGGAGAAGGAGAGAGAGAGAAAGAGAGAGAGAGAGAGAGAGAGAGAGAGAGAGAGAGAGAGAGAGAGAGAGAGAGAGAGAGAAGAGAGAGAGAGAGAGAGAGAGACGGAGATTTATATATATATAGTTATAGATAGAAAGAGAGACAGAGGGAGATACAAACAAATAGATAGATGGATAAAGAGACAAAGATACAGACAGATAGAGAGACAGAGAGAGGAGGTGGGGAGGAAGATACAAAGAGATAAATAGAAAGATAAACAGACAGATACACAAATAAATAACCAGATAGGTTGACAGACAGGCAGATAGATAAATAAATAGATAGAGAGAGTTATTGCCCCCAAGGATATTGGACAAAATCATTCTTGCCATTGGTCTTATCGACAGAAAAAAAAAAAAAAAATCTTACGACGGAAAAACTACGACACATTTCCGTTTGACGATAATCAATTCTCGAAAAGCATTTGTACTTTATCATAAGAAATGTGTAGAGACTTTTAACGCTTAACGTGAGGTGGTTCTACCGATATATATTTCGCTTTTTTGGGGGAGTTGGTTTATGGCATCTCGCTTTGTGGAACTCATTTGGGTTAATTTTCTGATTTTCTGGTTCTCTCCTGGTCTGTCTATATCTCTCTCTGACTCTGTCTTTGTCTGTATATGTTTCTCTGTCTCTGTCTCTGTCTTTCTCTCTCTGTCTCTGTCTGTCTGTCTCTCTCTTTCTTTGTCTGTGTATGTGTTCTCTGTTCTGTCTGTCTCTCTCTGCTCTCTGTCTATCTCTCGCTGCCTCTGTCTATCTCTCTCTGCCCTGTCTATCTCCTCTCTCTCTCTGCCTCTGTCTTTGTCTTGTATGTCTCTCTCTCTCTCTTCTCTCTCTCTCTCTCTCTCTCTCTCTCTCTCTCTCTCTCTCTCTCTCTCTTCTCTCTCTCTCTCTCTCTCTCTCTCTCTCTCTCTCTCTCTCTCTCTCTCTCTCTCCTCCTCCTCTCCCCCCCCTCTCTCTCTCACTATCACCAATATAATCTCTTACACCTTTAAATCAATTTCATCTTTATTTCAATTTCTATTCCTCTAAGCTATCCGAACTCGCCATTTGAAACGGTCACATCTCCCTCGACGCCGATCTCTAAAATTTCCATCACTATTTGACAAGATAAAAAAGACGCCATTCGATAAAAGAAAAAAAATCAATAAAAATCTTACCTCAAAATGTATTATCTCTGATTTTGATTGATTCAGACTGAAGACTTCTTTATCCAAAAAAAAAAAAAAGAAGAAAAAGAAAAAAGAAAAATCTCGGATGTGTGAAATATTGAGAGGATGACTTGGCCATTTTTTTTTTTTGGGAGAGGAGGGGGGGTAGGGTAGGTAGGGTAGGTCGGGGAAGGGAGGGAGGGGAAGTGAGGTTGAGGCGCGCGAGGAGAGAGGGGAAGGGAGGGAAGGGAGGGAGGGAGGGGGGGGGTGTTTGGAATTCCATTTTCTCCCGGTGTTGAAGGGAAAAGACAGCGGGGGAGGGGAGGGGAGGGGGAAGGAGGGAGGGGGGGGATCTTTATTGAGAGAGAGGAAAGTTATTTTTTTCGGATTGGATATTTTTCTTTACGGATTCAAGGCCAAAGATAATCATTGGTCACGGCTGTGCCTTTTTTTTTTTTAATCTTTTATTAACCTTATTAATAATATTATTGACAATTTATCTTTTATTAATTATTTTTTTATTATTTATTATTCCATTTACTCATCATCTTTTTTACTCATTTACTCATTTTTTTTGTTATTTTGATCTTATCATTTATTTCTTATTCTATTTTATCATATTTTATTTATTATTATGTTTTTTTTTTTTTTTTTTTTAAGAAAGAGGGGAATCTGTTCATTTTCTTTGGGTAATGATGTTGACATAGAGAATAATAAGAATTAGGATGACGATG
>NW_020870877.1:129256-131756 GCF_003789085.1 Penaeus vannamei | reverse complement strand
TTCGTTTCTTTTCTCTATTTCTTTTTCTTTTATCTCTTTCTTTTTCTTTTCTCTCTATCTTTTTCTCTTCTCTCTTTCGTTTTCTTTTCTCTCTTTCTTTATCTTTTCTCTCTTTCTTTTTATTTTCTCTTTCTTTTTCTTTTATTCTCTTCATTTTCTTTTTCTTTGTCTATGTCTGTGATTTTGCCTTTGTCTTTAATTTTCTTCTTCTTTTCCTTCTTTCTTTTCTCTCTTTCTTTTTCATTCTCATTTTTCGTCATTTTCTTTTTGCTTGTCTCTATGTCTTTAATTTAGGCCGTCTTTCAGTATTCTTTTTCTTTCCTACTTCTCTTATCCTTCACCTTCTCCTTTTCCATCTTCCTATCATTATTATTAGTATATTTATTTATTATATATTTATTTATTTATTTATATTTATTAGTATTTATATTATTTATTTATTTATATTTTATTTATTAGTATTTCAATTTATTTATTTATATTTTATTTATTAGTATTTCAATTTATTTATTTATATTTTATTTATTTTCAATTTATTTATTTATATATTTTTTTTTTTTTATTTATTATTATTATTTTTTTTTTATTTTTTTTTTTTTTTTTTTTTGGCAAATTTCCTCGAATATCGGGAGGTCGTCAAGTGCATCTCTCTGCAGATCCTTGAGAAAATCCGACATTCTTGGATCGATTCCTTCGGCGTAACTGGCTCTTCGTTTATGTAATTATAATCATTATCATTATCATTACTAGCATTATTGTTATTATCATTATCATTATTGTTATTGTGATTATTATCATTATCATTATCATCATCATCGCCATTATCATTATCATTATCATCGTTATTATTGTTATTATCAATATTATTTTTTTCATTATCATTATTATCATTATTATCATTATTGTTATTACTGCCATTATTATCATCACTATCATTATTATTATCATCATCATTATGATAATTGTTATCATCATCATTATTATTATCATTTTTCTTATCATTATAGTTATTATTATAATTATATTATTATTATTATTTTTATTATTATTATTATTATTATTATTATTATTATTATTATTATTATTATTATTATTATTATTATCATTATCATAATTATTATTACTATTATTATTATTATTATTTTTGTTATCATTATCATTATCATTATAGTTATTATTATCATTTTTATTATTATATATTATTATTATTATTATTATTATTATTATTATTATTATTATTATCATTATCATTATCATTATCATTACTATCATTATCATTATTATTATCCTTGTTTATGGAACCATCTGGTTTATTACGCTACCACTGGAACCGAAATGCAGAAATGACATGAATCTTATCACGATAACTCTGTGCAGCGGGAGGGGAAATACGTAGATTTTTCGAAAGGAAAAGGAAAGGAAAGGAAGATGTGATAAAGAAAGGAGAAAGAAGAAAGAGCGAAAGAAAAGATTTATACACTTTATCGCTTCACAAAAAAAATAAGTAAGTGAATAAATTAATAAAAAAGCACTATGGATGGAGGTTAGATAGATAGAGAGATAGAAAGAGAGAGAGAAAGAAAAAGGTTTTCCTAATTATCATGATTTAAAAAGACAAAAAAAAAAAATCTTCACTGTTATCACTATCATTTCTATAATTTCTTAGACACAATATAAGGAGTTTTGATATATGTAAACATGGGAATTATATTTTCTTTTAGAGAGTCTTGAAAAGAGAAAGAATTTAAGGTCATTATCCTATTCTTATTTTGAATAATTTTGTAATTGATATCGATAATAAGTATAATGTATAATGATGATAAAATGTATAATGAGAATAATGATAAAACATAGGTCCCAAAAAAGATAATGAAAGTAACAACAAGTATAATGATAATGATGATAAAACATAGATTTCAACCAGTGCTAATAACCAGAACGGAAATAACGATTATATGAACCAAATAAAGACACTGATCGTTAATTTTGAATATGGTGACCGTTAATTTTGAATATGGTGACCGTTAATTTTGAATATGGTGACCGTTAATTTTGAATACAGTGATCGTTAATTTTTGAATATAGTGATCGTAATTTTGAATATAGTGATCTTTCATACTGATCGTTAAAACTGTACCGCTCTTTTTTTTACGAATAAACATTTAAATCCAAATATCTTATTATGTATATTTCTTTTCAATCTTTCCTTTTCTTTTCTCTTTCTTCTTCTTTTATCTCTTTATTTTCCGTCATTTACTTTTCCTTTGTCTTTGTCTATGTCTTTTATTTAGTAAAACTCCTAAACCTCAACAGAGACCACGCAGCTTTATCAAAACCTCATCAGACACTTGTCTTTGTGTCTGAAAACCCTCTCCCTTCTCCTTCTCCGTGACTGCCCATAATCTAAGCCTAAAAAAATATCTGTGGGTGATTGATGGGCGCTCGGAAGGTCACCGAAGGTCAACTCTGCCATTGTAAAAGCAATTTGAGGTCGTCGTTT
>NW_020870877.1:90761-94156 GCF_003789085.1 Penaeus vannamei | reverse complement strand
AGAGTATGCTGATCCTCGACTGCCGCAGGGAACACCGCAACTAACAGCTGCAGCACAACGTGGGTCCTTGGATGACAGCTCTACATCTCGAGCCCTTACTCCAGCTGTGTCCTATGTTGTAGCTCGGGAGTCGGTTCCCCATTTTAAAGGAGACACCTCAGCATCCCAGCCGCTGAAAAGGAACCAGGATGTGGAGGCCTGGATTCGCTCCATAGAGAACCTCGTGAAACCACCTACTGACGAGGCTTACATCCAGGCTGCACGAGCGAACTGTAGAGGCCCTGCAGAGCTTATAATAAACTCTCCCCTGTTTGACTTCATCCGTGACTGGGAGACATTTAAGGCCTCTCTACGCACCAAGTTTAGGGGAACTTACACGTCTGCTGATTTTTATAAGGTGCTTTATGAAAACAGGATGTCTTCAGTGCAGGCTCCCATGGATTTTTATCTCCAGTTAGAAGGTCACGTCTACCAGGGGTATCGCGACCATCGAGAAGCAATAGGTGATCCCTCCGAGCTTGTTCGTCGGGTTTTCCTCTCCGGCATTCCATCCTGGCTTAGGGATTTCTTGGCAGTTAAAGATGACTGCTCCCCCATGCAGCTTGCGGAAACAGCCCAGAGGATATGGAACTCCAGGAACGGGATCAGGAATCAGCTACTCGACATCAGTCTCCAAATGAGTTTCGCCTGGATGACGACCGTGACCACCGCCACTATCCTGATCGCCCACCCAGAGCTCGGGACTTGTATGCTTGCCCTATAGCTGCACAGGTGGACAGAGTGAAGACCCACAGCTTATTCCACCTCGTGATCCCTGGTGTAGCTTCCATGAACAGCCACTCACAACACCTCTGAGTGCCGAGCAGCTTCTTATGTGACTTCTGCGCGAAACCGACCCCATCCTTCCAGAGACATCACCTGCTACCGTTGCCGAAGATCTGGGCACATGGCTAGACAATGTCCCTTTCCGAGTGGCCAGCAAGGAGAAGCTCCCAGTCCAGCTGGCGGAGTTCCAGAAGGGGCAGTAACTTCCACCAGTACGCAGACAGAAACCACAATGTCTCAGATAGCCATGTTGAGTTCCCTCGGGTTGTCAGGACGGCCTCTCGTGGGACTCAATATTAATGGTAAGACAACCCTGTGCTTCATTGACACTGGATCTGAAGCCACCTTGATCAAGCCAAGTGCTGTAGCCATGATCGTGTCCCACCAAAAGCTTCAGCACAGGACGTCTACCAAGATTCTCCGAGGAGTCACAGGGCAACCACTCCAAGTATCAACTGAGGTGACACTCCACTTTCAAATGGCTGAGGATTCTGTCATTGTTCATCAGGCCAGTGTGGTTGACGTCTCCTTCCCAGGTGACATACTTATTGGGATGGATCTCCTCAGACGGCTGGACTTCACTTTCTCCTCCGAAGCGTCAACTGGGAATGCCACCATTACTCTGCAGGGACACAAGTTCTCAGTAGTATATACTGATGCAGAGTCTCTCAAGATCTGTTGCATCAAACCCCTGTCACCTACAGAAGATGCCAGTGAAGATGCACCAGTTTCTGCCCAAGATCCTCAGACCGTTGCAGCAGTGCATCTTGTTCACCGTGCAAGTATTGCAGCTCACAGTGGCTGCTTTGTTGAAGGCTGTGTTTCGCGGAACGGACCAACAGATGGCGATATCCTTGTAGTTCCAGCTATGCCGAAAGGACTTCTTTTACCTCATGCTGTCACAAAGGTGAAGGATCGTCGGTGCTCTGTGTGGGTGGTGAATGCGACTCCAAAACCGATGGTTTTACATAATGGAACACGCCTTGGGAAGGCAGAGCAGGTAGAAGCCATTTACACCAATGACCCATCTCAACAACTGCCCAAGATGCCTGAGGAAGTCGTCGCCAGGTCCAACTACTGTCCTGTCGAGCCTGATTCCTTGAGGATGGAGAAACCTTTGACTTTGAGTGGGAAGAAGATTGCTTTGACCGACAATATGGAGTCGAAGACTTCGGCTATGATGATGAGCTGGAGGTTGAACACATGGAGCTGCCACCCTCTATTGCCATTGCTGCCTGTGAAGCTGCCGAACTCCTGGAACACGGTCCAAACCTGGATGACCACCGATGCCAGATCTCGGCCACCTTGAAGACCCCCAACGCCATCAGCTGACTGAGCTGCTTTGTCGTTTCAAGGGGCTCTTTGATGGTGGTGAAGAAGCTGTAGGTCTTGTACCTGGAATCAAGCATCAGATTGACACAGGAGATGCCAAGCCTGTTTGCATCCGACAGTGGCGATTACCCCATTCAACACGGCAAGTTATTCGTGAGCAGTGTGACTCTATGCTTCGCTCAGGGGTCATTGAGGAATCCACATCCCCCTGGATGAGCCCTGTTGTGCTGGTTAAGAAGAAGGGAGGAGCTCTCAGGTTCTGTGTTGATTACCGTGGCCTGAACGCAGTGACCAAGGGTGATACGTATCCTCTGCCTCTTATCAGCGAACTCATCGATGAACTGGGCCCAAAGAACATCTTTACCACCTTAGATGCCCGCGCTGCATACTGGAGTGTGGAATTGAAGAAGAGGATCGACCAAAGACGGCGTTTTCAGATGGCTACCGACTCTTCCAGTTCTGCCGTCTTCCTTTTGGCTTATCAACAGCTCCAACCACGTTCCAGAGGACTATGAATGTCGTCTTATCGTCGGTACTGGGACGTCATACATTAGCCTACTTAGATGACGTTATCATTTACAGCCACAACTTCGACCAACACCTCCAAGATCTAGACGAGACCTTGCAGTTGCTGTCATTGGCCGGCCTGAAACTTAACATGGACAAGTGCCAGTTTGCAGCCACAACCATAGATTTCCTCGGCTTCACGATTTCCCCTGATGGAGTCTCCCCTAACAAGGATAAGGTTTTGGCTATCTCTAACACCCCACCACCACGTACAGTTAGAGAAGTTCGTCGTTTCCTAGGAGCAACAGGATTTTTCAGGAAACATGTTCCAGGATATGCAACCTTAGCATCACCATTGCATCTGTTGCTGAAAAAGGATCAAGCTTGGACCTGGGGACCCGAACAACAAGCCGCGTTTGAAACTCTGAAAGAGAAGCTGACATCTGCTCCAGTCTTACGCCAGCCTGACTTCTCCAAGGGATTCGAACTTCACACTGATGCCTCTAGTATTGCACTGGGGCCTGTCTCATGCAGAGAGATGATGACCAGACACCGCATGCAGTTGCCTATTTCAGCAGAAAGCTCCGTGATGCAGAAACTCGCTATCCAGCCATCGACTTAGAAGCTCTAGCTGTTGTGGAAGGAGTCCGGACCTTCGATTCCTATCTTTATGGAAGGCGCTTCACCGTGTACACCGACCACCGCCCCTTAGTGTATGTGTTCAGCAGGAA
>NW_020870877.1:78261-80761 GCF_003789085.1 Penaeus vannamei | reverse complement strand
ACAGTCTCATGGTGTAACCATTGGTTGTACACGTGGTCCCACCAGCAGTACCCCATGATCCGACACAAGGATCTATTCCAAAAGGCATCAAGATGAGACTGACAGCCCAGAGTTATGAACTACACTACCAAGGTATGTAAAGCTCTGTGACATCAACGTCCTCGATGCAAGCACTTACCGACCGGATAGTTAGCTAAGTGTTTGGATCTTGGTCTTGGTCCAAGAGACATCTAGATCCAGGGTGTTCACTTCTTTGCTAAATGCATCCAGAATCACCACTAGGGTTTCCAAAGACTCAGATAGAATAGCAATATCAGCAAAGTCAAGTTCAATAACCATGATATTGCCTAAAGTTTCTCCACAATGACTTTGGAGAGTATCCAGTACTGCAAGTGTTGAAAAGAGTTATTGCAAGGACACAGCCTTGCCTCACTCCTGACAAGAAAGAAGCTCGACAAGCCCCCACCACACTTTACAACACTTTCAGTACCAGTATACAAGCTTGTTATTAATCCAGTATTCTTTATTGGAATTCCTCTCAGTCTCAGGATCTCCCAGAGTGATTCCCGATGCTATCACAAATGCGTTCTTGAGGTCGATGTAGGCTGCAAGCAACTCATGATCGAACTCACTGACATTACTCACATCCAAATTAACTGTTGGTGGATCAACCTGGTACAACTACTCAAAATACTCAACCCAACCTGGTACAACTACTCAAAATACTCAACCCAACGCCCCCGCACTGCAACAGGATCTGAGATAATCTGACCACTTACTGAGCGGACTGCAGCTACCTGTGAAGAGGGCTTGGAGTTCAGGTTTCTCAGGGCTTGGTAGGCAGGACAAAGGTCATATACTAGGAATGGCCTTCGACCTCTTTTGCAAGACATAATAAACTGTTCCTTGTCCCTTTTCAACAATGACCGAGTTTTACGCACCTGAGAACGATGTAAATCCCGATCCCCTGTCAAATGAGCTGCACATTAAGCATCTGTAGCTTCCAGTATCTGTGAATTAAGACTGTCTTGCTCTTGGGCGTTCACCTATCGCTTCTTGAACTGCATGGAGTGTTTTGCGCTTAAAGGTGTCCCACAGAACTACAGGGTCCGTCAATTTGTTGAGCACCATGAAATTACCAGAAATTGCCTCAGCAACACCTCGGGCACACTCCCCCTCCCTCAGCCTGTCCAGATGAAACACCCTAGGGTGGTCATTGGATGGCTGTGGAGTTTTGAAGTGGACCAAAGAGTAGCCAAACCAATCTGTGGTCAGTACCACAGAACTCGGCACTCCTATACACCTTGCAGTTCTGGAGGATCCCCCAAATGTTAACAAGGAAGAGGTTGATCTGATCTCCTTGGCTAACCTGCATCACTGTATCATGTCCACTGATGAGAGTTAGAGCACTGGTACTAAGAGCCAGAAATCCTCAAATAATGCGACAGGAAAAGGAGGCTATTCTCACTGCTGGCAGCAGCTCCAAACCATGGAGACTGACAGACATCTCATAGCCAGCTCGATCGCAGCCAGGTACCAGATTGAAGTCACCCAAAACAATACAAATATCTCGCGGAGGACAAATGTCTGACACAGAAGCAAGTTTAGCATAAAGCAATAATACGAGCGTCCAGCAATAAAAGATATGAAGCCAAATGCAAGCTCCATTCTTATTACCATTATACGCCCATCTGCCAGAGTAACCTGCTGAAAATGGCTATGGCCTGACCAGTAATAGGCAGCATACTGCCATGTCCACACAACCGCCCACGCCACCTCTGCCGCCCTCGCCAACGACGCCCCATATAGTAAGGGATGGCTGGCCGCAGGTCCCCTAATCCACCTGCAGGTGGATTAAGCGACCAACAGAACACGGATGGGACGAGTAACCCTGGCTCCCAGTCCGAGTTCCAGTGGTCGCCAACGCAGGAGGACCAGTCTGCCTTACTTACTGGGTAGGAGGGACGTTTCCCCTCCCCCCAGCACCAACACTTTTATGTTGCACTGCCAGTATGGTTATTTATACCCTGGGAGGTTTTGGTTATATCGGGAATACAAACATTTAGATATATTTAGCTTAAGAAATTATGTAACATGAATGAAATATTCTGGTAGGTAGCGCCTTCGTCACAACGAAAACGACGATAGGTGGGATAACTATTGATCGCTCACGGGCGCACTGCAATTATTGCTCTTATTAATTTCATCATTACTAGTATTATTAGTATTAGTATCATTATTACTATTATTATCATTGGAATTATTATTATTATTACTATTATCATCATTACCATTGTTATTATTATGATTATTGCTATTGTTGGTGTTATCAATATTCTTATTGATGTTATTATTATCATCATTATTACGTCATCATTATAAACATCATCATTATCAATATTTTTACTTTTATTGCTATCATTATCATTAGTATTATCAGAACTGATATTATTATTGTTATGATTTTGATACTCATAATTGCCACCATAATAATAATTAG
>NW_020870877.1:68261-73261 GCF_003789085.1 Penaeus vannamei | reverse complement strand
CCCCCGTGTTGTGTGTCACTTTGTGCCCCCGTGTTGTGTGTCAACCCGTGTTGTGTGTCACTTTGTGCCCCCGTGTTGTCATATTTTTTCGTGTTGTCCGTATGTGTATGTGTATTTTTTGAGCAAATAAATGCTAATTAAAACTTTGTTTTCATATCCTTACAAAGATCAGCCAACAGAGAACAAAAGATCATTTTAATCGTTCATATAATAAACATAGATCTTGTCTCTCCGTCCATCAGTGAGAGAGTTTAAGTATGAACTTATCCCCTTCAAATGGTAGCAGAGCGTGGTTCTCTTAAGTGCTGATTTTTGTAAGTAGATATGGAGACAATTATGAAGTCCGAGGAACACATCTTCGCGTTGCTAGGATTAATAATCATCTTATTAGCAGCATTACTTGTGTACTTCATATACAAAGAAGTGAAAGGGTACAATGGGAGGTGTGCTAGCCCGATTGCGAGGAACGCCGCGTTCATGAGAGGCGCGCCAGACGCGTGTTCGAGTGGTTTAGAAGAGCGTGATCCATGGGACAGGACACTTAGCATAATAGAAGATTTAGTTGCAAGTCAGAGTCGCCAACTCAAAAAGTCATTGATAGTACGTAGCGATCCAAAAATAGAGACTTTCAATGGAAAGGGGATGGTGAAAAGTTGGATTAGAAAAGTAGAGCGAGTACTTTCGCAGATGACAGAAGATGAAGATGACAAAGTAAGGTTCGTGCTAAACCATGTAGAGGGCGCCGCGGCTGGTTGTTTAACTGTGGACGCGAATGGAGGAATGTGAGTGATGTGTTTGAAGAACTGATGAAAGTGTATGGTCGGAGTGTATCAGTGTGGGAGTTGTATGAGCGTATGTCTGTCAGGAAACAAAAGAGTGAAGAGACTGTATGGGAGTTCCTAGACGCATTACTAGAAGTTAGTGATGAATTCCAAAATCAGCGAGGTGTGGACAAGAGACTGATAGGAGAATGTATGGCCAGGAACATGACTGAACCATCGCTAGGCGTGAAAATGAATAAAAGGATGGAAGAGAAGCCAGATGATTCTCTGGAACAATGGGTAGAATGGGTAGCTATGAAAGAGAGAGAATGGAGGTGCTTCAATCGGCGTAATGTGGCTTGCAAGGAAGGAAACCTACGAGAGAGAGAATGGGGAATGAATGCGAGAGAAAGAAATAACATTCAATGTTTCAGTTGTGGCGAGATTGGACATATCTCCCGGTGGTGCCCAAGGATGAGGCCATCTGGAAGGATTGAAGACGACCGAAGGGTAAATGAACGTAATGTGGGAAACTCGGAGGGCCCTGTGGGACAGCGATCCGCCACTCACAGGAGCCCCACAAATCAGTAGAAAGAGGTGTTGGCGGAAGTGAACGGAACGTTTTTCCCGTAAGTAGACATATAAAGTTGCATTCTCAATGCCCCAAATTAACGATCAAGGTAGGAGGCGTCGAGCTCGTCAGTTTATGCGATACGGGATCAGAAGTTTCCCTTGTAAGCACCGGAATATACGAAGACTTACGTAAGATTAATAATGTAGAGTTACGTCCAACGACAATGAAATTACGGTCATTCGGGGACGACTAACGAGAAGTAAGGGGTATATTACAGTCGATGTAGAGATCTCGGGAACCATAGTCAAGAACGCGGGACTACTAGTGTGCGATGAAGTCAAGGGTCCATACGACTGCATCCTGGGGATGAACATATCAGAATTAACAGAGATATGGACAGAAATGTATCGTATGAGTAACGCGGAGAAAAATGAATCCCTCGTTGAATGTATGGGAAAAGTAGGAGACGCTCATAAATTTAGAAAGCAAGAAGACTGGGGGTACGCACTCACTAAACAGTCTCAATTACCGATTATACCCCCCCATAGTACAAGACTGATACCAGTTTGGGTACCGTCTCTCCGGCAGACGAAAGTTCGAGAGGTTGTGATCGAACCTCTCACGGGTCTCGATGAGGGATGGGTCCCCGAAGGCGTGGTCGTACTTCCCACCGTCATGTCATTAAGCACGGAAACGGGTATGCCTTGGTAGGAAATCTATCAAATAAAGATTGTAAATTACGTCGGAAATGGAAGATCGGAAGAGTCTCAGATGGGTTAGAAATCAAAGAGCCTCGTGGAGAACAAAAAGTCAGGGTTATTGAGAAAGAAGGGCCTGAGTTAGTGAAAGTGCACGAAGAAAATTTAGACGAATTCCAAAGTGAAAGAGTCGCGAAACTTTTACACGAATATAAGGACGTATTTGCAACCGAGCAAGCGCCGATGGGAGAGCCACAGGCGTACAACACGTTATACCCCTGACTACTGACGTGCAAATCAAAGTCCCTTACAGACGTATTCCACCAAATCGTGCAAACGAAGTAAAGAACCATATAGATGAGTTATCACGTCAGAGGATAGTCTCCCCAAGCTCCAGTCCATATGCTGCGGCGATCGTAATGGTACGGAAGAAAGACAATAGTTTACGTTTGTGCGTCGATTACCGCAACCTTAATAAAGTCACCGTCCACGATGCTTTCCCGATCCCTCGCATAGATGAGTCCGTCGAAGCGCTGTCCGGAGCTAAATACTTCTCGACCTTCGATCTCGCGGCAGGTTATCACCAGATTGAAGTACATCGCGTGATCGGCATAAGACCGCCTTCAGCACACCTTTTGGGCACTTCGAGTTCAACCGCATGCCAATGGGTCTCTCAAATAGTCAGGGTACGTTTCAGAGATACATGGAACGAATCTTAGGGGACAAGATATTCTCGACCTTAATAGTATACTTAGATGACGTATTAGTTTTCAGTCGGACCATCGAGGAACACCTTGAGAGACTTCGAAATTTATTCAATCGTATGCGAGAGTATGGCCTAAAATTCAAGGGGAAGAAATGTACCGTTTGCACGACGACGGTGAAATAGGATTTCAGGTGTCAGAAGAAGGGATTAGTACTGACCTGGATAAAATAAAAGCGGTAATTGAATGGCCTACGCCCACAACTGTGAAAGACGTGCGCGCATTCATAGGTTTCTGCTCATTCTATCGTAAGTTTTGTAAGCACTTTGCGCAAACCGCTGCACCACTACACCAATTAATGTCGGGCGATTCTCGCCGAATGATAGCAAGTGAGTGGTCAACCGAATGTAAAGAATCGTTCATGAAGTTAAAATCGCTTCTCACAAGCGTACCAGTCCTTAGCTGCCCAGACTTCGAACGAGAATTCATTTTAGAAACAGATGCTAGCTTTCAGGGTTTAGGGGCCGTTTTATCTCAGAAAGACTAGGGCTACAGGATCAGAGAGTTACCTTTAAAGAGAGACAGAAACTGTCAAGATTACCCCAAGAGACCGAAACTAGTGACAGTGATGAAGATTATGGGGTGATGACACTGGACACAGACGAGAATCTAGAAGGGTTATGGTCTGAAGAAAAACTGAAAGACGAACAAAGTAAAATGCCGTTTCATGCCATTATTAAATTGCTGAACGGAGAGATGAGTCAAAATGAAACGATAGAACACTTAAAAGATGAGGACTTCCGGAAACTATACCGAACAAGAAGTAATTTGATAAATGAAAGGGGTATAGTGTTTCATAGGGTGGAGATAGGAATTAATTCATATCTAATTAGACCCGTATTGACATCAAATTTGCAATTTACCTTGATAAAAGCCTGTCATGACGAGTTCGGTCATCAGGGACGTAATCGCACCCTCGACCTCGTAAAGAAGAGAGGGTTCTGGCCCGGTATGGCGGCGACAGTCGCGGAGTATGTCGCGAATTGCAACACGTGTAGCATAGCAAAAGAGGAATACCCGAAACCACGCCCCCTTATGGGTAAGATCGAAGCAAATAGACCGTGGGAACTGTTGGCGATGGATTTCACACTTTTAGATAAAAGGATGGGCATCGAAAACGTATTAATAGTAACAGATACATTTACACGCTACAGCTTTGCATTCCCGACGCGCGATCAAAAGGCTACCACGGTTGCGAAATTGCTAAAAGAACAGATCTTCGATAAGTTTGGGCCCCCTGATAGGATACTATCTGACCAAGGAAGAATTTTACCAGCTCAGTGATTCGAAATCTATGCTCGCTATACGGGATTAAGAAGATACGGACGAGTGCATACCACCCCCAAGGAACGGTGCGTGCGAAAGATTTAACCGAACATTACACGATCTATTAGTCACGCTTGACGAACCTGCTAAAAAGAGGTGGCCCAACTATCTATCCGGTCTTGTAGCTATATACAATGCGACCCCACACGCCACGACAGGATACTCCCCATTTCAATTACTATTCGGTAGAGAGCCGAAATTACCGAGAGACGGGAAAAGTTTAGATAGTACGGAAACCACGACAGATGAGTGGCTACGCGATCTTAAAGACAGACACGAGACTTTGTGGAATATAGCAAAGATATTAAAAGAAAAGAAAAGCACAAACTCGGAGGAGTCGCGACAAACAAGCTAAAATAAGTAGATGGGACGTGGGACAGGAAGTTCTGCTTCGAAATAACCTAAAACTGGGACGTTGCAAAATGCAGAATCAATGGTACGACGACCGATGGGAAATCATAGAAGTACTTGATGACAAAACAGGAATATATAAAATCAGGCCAAGCGATGGGGGAAACATAGAAAGGGTCGAAAATAGGCTGAACCTAAGAAGTGCTCCAGATTTAAGGCCCCTCGGGACGAAAACGAAGTACAGAAGGGAAATTGACGTAACACAGCCCTCTCCGAGGAAGTTGGAATAGAGTAATTACCACGAATAAAACTAACTTATCCCCAGCACCGTAGTATTGAAAGCAGGGTTCTATCCTGAATGAGGTTGGCGGGAGGCCCCAGGTGAAAGCAGGGTTCTATCCTGAATGAGGACTGGCGGACTCGTCCGCACTAACATTTTTCTACCTCTGCCGTCCCATTGTAAGACGAGTGAAATGGTGTTCGCGTGTGTGCGTGTGTTTGTTTGATGGGTAGTACGGTACACTAG
>NW_020870877.1:54671-59671 GCF_003789085.1 Penaeus vannamei | reverse complement strand
ACCCCGACAGGTAGAAGCAGAGGTCGAAGTTCTTCAACCTCAGGAACCTTCTGCTAGTACTCGGAGGGATGAGGAGATAGAGGAACTACGGCGGCAGTTACATGAAAAGGAAGAAGAACTTCAAAGGGAGAAACAGCGTAATAGGGAGAGACGTAACTTGCAGCCTCCAGAAACGCAGCTCCGCTTCTCAGAGAACCCCGAAGACTACGTCCAGAGGCCGACTTCTGCTCGGCTTCCTCCAGAGCCACGACCACGCAGCTCCCCAGAGTATGCTGATCCTCGACTGCCGCAGGGAACACCGCAACTAACAGCTGCAGCACAACGTGGGTCCTTGGATGACAGCTCTACATCTCGAGCCCTTACTCCAGCTGTGTCCTATGTTGTAGCTCGGGAGTCGGTTCCCCATTTTAAAGGAGACACCTCAGCATCCCAGCCGCTGAAAAGGAACCAGATGTGGAGGCCTGGATTCGCTCCATAGAGAACCTCGTGAAACCACCTACTGACGAGGCTTACATCCAGGCTGCACGAGCGAACTGTAGAGGCCCTGCAGAGCTTATAATAAACTCTCCCCTGTTTGACTTCATCCGTGACTGGGAGACATTTAAGGCCTCTCTACGCACCAAGTTTAGGGGAACTTACACGTCTGCTGATTTTTATAAGGTGCTTTATGAAAACAGGATGTCTTCAGTGCAGGCTCCCATGGATTTTTATCTCCAGTTAGAAGGTCACGTCTACCAGGGGTATCGCGACCATCGAGAAGCAATAGGTGATCCCTCCGAGCTTGTTCGTCGGGTTTTCCTCTCCGGCATTCCATCCTGGCTTAGGGATTTCTTGGCAGTTAAAGATGACTGCTCCCCCATGCAGCTTGCGGAAACAGCCCAGAGGATATGGAACTCCAGGAACGGGATCAGGCATGAATCAGCTACTCGACATCAGTCTCCAAATGAGTTTCGCCTGGATGACGACCGTGACCACCGCCACTATCCTGATCGCCCACCCAGAGCTCGGGACTTGTATGCTTGCCCTATAGCTGCACAGGTGGACAGAGTGAAGACCCCACAGCTTATTCCACCTCGTGATCCCTGGTGTAGCTTCCATGGAACAGCCACTCACAACACCTCTGAGTGCCGAGCAGCTTCTTATGTGACTTCTGCGCGAAACCGACCCCATCCTTCCAGAGACATCACCTGCTACCGTTGCCGAAGATCTGGGCACATGGCTAGACAATGTCCCTTTCCGAGTGGCCAGCAAGGAGAAGCTCCCAGTCCAGCTGGCGGAGTTCCAGAAGGGGGCAGTAACTTCCACCAGTACGCAGACAGAAACCACAATGTCTCAGATAGCCATGTTGAGTTCCCTCGGGTTGTCAGGACGGCCTCTCGTGGGACTCAATATTAATGGTAAGACAACCCTGTGCTTCATTGACACTGGATCTGAAGCCACCTTGATCAAGCCAAGTGCTGTAGCCATGATCGTGTCCCACCAAAAGCTTCAGCACAGACGTCTACCAAGATTCTCCGAGGAGTCACAGGGCAACCACTCCAAGTATCAACTGAGGTGACACTCCACTTTCAAATGGCTGAGGATTCTGTCATTGTTCATCAGGCCAGTGTGGTTGACGTCTCCTTCCCAGGTGACATACTTATTGGGATGGATCTCCTCAGACGGCTGGACTTCACTTTCTCCTCCGAAGCGTCAACTGGGAATGCCACCATTACTCTGCAGGGACACAAGTTCTCAGTAGTATATACTGATGCAGAGTCTCTCAAGATCTGTTGCATCAAACCCCTGTCACCTACAGAAGATGCCAGTGAAGATGCACCAGTTTCTGCCCAAGATCCTCAGACCGTTGCAGCAGTGCATCTTGTTCACCGTGCAAGTATTGCAGCTCACAGTGGCTGCTTTGTTGAAGGCTGTGTTTCGCGGAACGGACCAACAGATGGCGATATCCTTGTAGTTCCAGCTATGCCGAAAGGACTTCTTTTACCTCATGCTGTACAAAGGTGAAGGATCGTCGGTGCTCTGTGTGGGTGGTGAATGCGACTCCAAAACCGATGGTTTTACATAATGGAACACGCCTTGGGAAGGCAGAGCAGGTAGAAGCCATTTACACCAATGACCCATCTCAACAACTGCCCAAGATGCCTGAGGAAGTCGTCGCCAGGTCCACTACTGTCCTGTCGAGCCTGATTCCCTTGAGGATGGAGAAACCTTTGACTTTGAGTGGGAAGA
Organism: Penaeus vannamei; assembly: GCF_003789085.1. Classification (NCBI taxonomy): domain Eukaryota; kingdom Metazoa; phylum Arthropoda; class Malacostraca; order Decapoda; family Penaeidae; genus Penaeus; species Penaeus vannamei. The sequence goes on along the minus strand of NW_020870877.1, from coordinate 57,442 downwards.
AGATTGCTTTGACCGACAATATGGAGTCGAAGACTTCGGCTATGATGATGAGCTGGAGGTTGAACACATGGAGCTGCCACCCTCTATTGCCATTGCTGCCTGTGAAGCTGCCGAACTCCTGGAACACGGTCCAAACCTGGATGACCACCAGATGCCAGATCTCGGCCACCTTGAAGACCCCCAACGCCATCAGCTGACTGAGCTGCTTTGTCGTTTCAAGGGGCTCTTTGATGGTGGTGAAGAAGCTGTAGGTCTTGTACCTGGAATCAAGCATCAGATTGACACAGGAGATGCCAAGCCTGTTTGCATCCGACAGTGGCGATTACCCCATTCAACACGGCAAGTTATTCGTGAGCAGTGTGACTCTATGCTTCGCTCAGGGGTCATTGAGGAATCCACATCCCCCTGGATGAGCCCTGTTGTGCTGGTTAAGAAGAAGGGAGGAGCTCTCAGGTTCTGTGTTGATTACCGTGGCCTGAACGCAGTGACCAAGGGTGATACGTATCCTCTGCCTCTTATCAGCGAACTCATCGATGAACTGGGCCCAAAGAACATCTTTACCACCTTAGATGCCCGCGCTGCATACTGAGTGTGGAATTGGAAGAAGAGGATCGACCAAAGACGGCGTTTTCAGATGGCTACCGACTCTTCCAGTTCTGCCGTCTTCCTTTTGGCTTATCAACAGCTCCAACCACGTTCCAGAGGACTATGAATGTCGTCTTATCGTCGGTACTGGGACGTCATACATTAGCCTACTTAGATGACGTTATCATTTACAGCCACAACTTCGACCAACACCTCCAAGATCTAGACGAGACCTTGCAGTTGCTGTCATTGGCCGGCCTGAAACTTAACATGGACAAGTGCCAGTTTGCAGCCACAACCATAGATTTCCTCGGCTTCACGATTTCCCCTGATGGAGTCTCCCCTAACAAGGATAAGGTTTTGGCTATCTCTAACACCCCACCACCACGTACAGTTAGAGAAGTTCGTCGTTTCCTAGGAGCAACAGGATTTTTCAGGAAACATGTTCCAGGATATGCAACCTTAGCATCACCATTGCATCTGTTGCTGAAAAAGGATCAAGCTTGGACCTGGGGACCCGAACAACAAGCCGCGTTTGAAACTCTGAAAGAGAAGCTGACATCTGCTCCAGTCTTACGCCAGCCTGACTTCTCCAAGGGATTCGAACTTCACACTGATGCCTCTAGTATTGCACTGGGGGCCTGTCTCATGCAGAGAGATGATGACCAGACACCGCATGCAGTTGCCTATTTCAGCAGAAAGCTCCGTGATGCAGAAACTCGCTATCCAGCCATCGACTTAGAAGCTCTAGCTGTTGTGGAAGGAGTCCGGACCTTCGATTCCTATCTTTATGGAAGGCGCTTCACCGTGTACACCGACCACCGCCCCTTAGTGTATGTGTTCAGCAGGAAGACCAAGTCTCCTAGGATGACAAGATTCGCCCATGACTTGTCTTTCTATGATTTTAGCATCAGGTACAAAGAGGGCCCCACCAATAAAGTGCCAGACTTGCTCTCCAGACAAGTTGCAAAGCTGACAATAACAGAGCTCTCTCCTGAAAGCCTTGCAGAAGAGCAGAAAGCAGATCCTCAGCTTGCAGAGATTTGCAGTTATTTGGAAGGGGGAAACCTGCCAACTAAGAAGCTTCCTCTTCCTCTTGCTGACTTTGAATTGAAGGAAGGCGTCCTCTACCGGTTGAAGAATCTACCAGATCGGATTGTATACCAGTTAGTAGTTCCAGTGACTCTACGAAATTCGGCATTAAAAGCATCACATCTTCCTCCACTTGCTTCTCATCCAGGCATCCATCGAACATTTCAAAATGCAAGATCAATGTTTTACTGGCCAAACATGCTGAAAGATGTACGACAGTATGTAGAATGCTGCGAGATTTGCCAACAATCAAGAGGCGACAGGCAAAAGGTTCCTATGGCTGAGACACCCCTTTCTAACTTTCCATTGGAACGAGTCTCGATGGACATTATGGACTTTGGGCCCAGCATTCCCATCCGCTGGGCGTTATCCATCATAGACCAGCATTCACGGTATTTGCAGATCATACCTCTACGGAAAGTCACTGCTGTCGCTGTCCACCGAGCCTTTCTGGACCATTGGGTAACCCTCTTCGGCCCTCCTAGGGTTATCCAAACTGACAACGGAGTCCAATTCACAAGCAACCTGTTTAAGGAACTCGCTAAACTGATGCATGCTACCAACCACTACACCATTCGCTACCATCCTCAAGCAAATGGTTTGATTGAGCGTACCAATCGTGTGGTAAAGTCTGCCCTTACTTCTCTTGTCAATGATCGCCCACGAACCTGGCACCAGTTTGTTCCTGAGTTGCGGCTACAGATCAACTCGGCTATCCATCGGACCACAGGGGAGCAACCCCTTTACATGCTAACCGGCCGCCATGCTAACTTCCAGATTGGGCTCACCAATGAAGCAGTTTTTGATGAGAACGTGAATCTTCAAGCACGTTTACGAGAGGCCCGCCAAGCAGCTGTGAAAGCCTCTAAGGAAGCACGACAGATTTATGGCAAGCAATACAACAAAGGCAAGAAGGTGGAATTTCAGCCGACTGAAGGTGCGTTGGTATGGTACTTTGAAACATCGACACAAGATGGGCGGTCTACCCCTCTCACCAGAAAGTGGAGAGGTCCTGCCAGGATCATCAGACGTCTGGGTCCAGTTGCCTTTGAAATTGAAGACCTCGAAACAGAAGTTCAGTTCAGAGGCCACCC
>NW_020870877.1:27500-35000 GCF_003789085.1 Penaeus vannamei | reverse complement strand
TTGGTTTTCTTTATAATTTGTCTCAACGTGTGATAATTTGGAGCAAATTGATGCCAATTTTTTATGATTCTTCTGAATAAATCCTGAATCTATCTTTTATCTAATATTCTAACAAAGTTATGCAAAGGTAATGGGTTTAGCAGTATATGTGTCATGAAATTTTTTTCTAGTGTCTACAACTTGCCTTCCCCTCCTAAAATATATATATATATATATATATATATATATATATATATATTATATATATATATATATATATATATATATATATATATATATATATATATATAATATATATATATATATATATATATATATATATATATATATATATATATATATTATATATATATATATATATATATATATATATATATATATATATATATATATATATATATATATATATATATATATATATATGTATATATATATATATATATATATATATATATATATATATATATATATATATATAATATATATATATATATATATATATATATATATATATATATATATATATATATAATATATATAATATACATATATATATATATATATATATATTATATATATATAATATATATATATCTTTTTTTTTTTTTTTTTTTTATGCATATATAGTCATACATTCCCATCTGATTTCCCATCGCTATAGGTTACATTACAAGCCACACTCAAGGCCTACATTAAGCAAGTGCCTCTTAATTATCATTATAATTATACGTGTGTCTGGGCACGTGTATAAATATATTCATTTTTCTTTATTCTTTCTCTTTCTCGCATTAAAAAAAAATTACTTCCATTTTCTTTCCTTTTCTCATTTTCTCCCCTTTCTTTTCATTTTCTCATTTTCTCCCCTTTCTTTTCTTTTTCATTTTCTCCCTTTCTTTTCTTTTCTCATTTCTCTTTCTTTTCATTTTCTTTCTTTCATTTTCTTCTCCCCTTTCTTTCTTTTCTCATTTTCATTTTCTCCCTTTCTTTCTTTTCTCATTTTCTCCCCTTTCTTTTCTTTTTCTCATTTTCTCCCCTTTCTTTTCTTCTCTGCGTCTCGTTCCAACAAACTTCCCCGAGGACGTTCCGAACGTACTCCGGCCCTAACAAGCCTTCAATAACTCCAAGCGTTCCCTGGCATTAATCCACTCCGTCCGTAGCGCAATGTCTCGGCTTCCCTTTGCGAAGATAACTCCATCATCTTCGCCATCCGAGTCGGAGTCATCGCGAAGAGCGCCGCGCAGTTCTCCGAGTTTCGCTCATTAAGACGCGGGGGAAGGCTAAGGTCAGTAGCATCTCGAGGAGGTGTCGTGGGCCTATGATTTTTTTTTTTTTTTTTTTTTTTTTTTTTTTGAAAAAGCATATGGGGTTTATTTTGATGACGTTGCAAAAATTACGGATGCTTTGTGAATATGGTCGATCATTTTGGGTCTTTTTAATTTTCAAAGAGAATGGGAAATGATTATTTTCATGGTTATATTTTCATTGAACAATCATCAAAACAGACTCCATGACACCTCCGCGAGTTGCTATTGATCTAGCCTTTCCTGTTAAATTAATTAAAAGACACACGAGTCGAGCTGAGTGATTCAAAAACGAATCGAGCTCAGTGGTTCAGAAGCTTCGGTGGGGGGGGGGGGTTAGTTCTGGTGTGTGTTTCTTCGTTATTTTATTGCTTTTGTTGTTATTGTTATTGTTGATGGTGGTGGTATTGTTATTGTTATTGTTATGGATATTGCTTGTAGTGGTACGGATTGTTATTGTTGTTAATTTTCATAAAGTTAATCCTTAGTCTGGTTAGATAATCTTCTTAGTGGGTCGTGTGATGCAGTGGCTTATGTCTGCTTCCCCCTGTGCCTGCCACTCTGTGACTGGATTCGAGTTTATATCAAAATTTTGTTCGCGCTTTTTCACTTGCTCAAAATAAAGAACCGCGGAAGCTTCGAAATGAAACAAATAATTTCTAAATCTCTTCCACCGAGTGTTCATGGGGATTGTAAATCTCCGTTAAGGTGCTATAGCGTGAGTAGAGATCATTTTGATATGGGATTTTTTTTTTTTTTTTTTTTTTTTTTTTTTGTGTGATGTAGAGGTTTGGTTCTACTCTCTCTCTTGGGTTTGCTTCTGGTGAGTTTGAGTCCTTGGTCAGGGAGTGTGTGTGTGTGTGTGTGTGTGTGTGTGTGTGTGTGTGTGTGTGTGTGGTGTGTGTGCTGTGTGTGTGTGTGTGTGTGTGTGTGTGTGTGTGTGTGTGTGTTGTGTGTGTTGTGTGTGTGTGTGTGTGTGTGTGTGTGTGTTGTGTGTGTGTGTGTGTGTGTGTGTGTGTGTGTGTGTGTGTGTGTGTGTGTGTGTGTGTGTGTGTGTGTGTGTGTGTGTGTGTGTGGTGTGTGTGTGTGTGTGTGTTGTTGTGTGTGTGTGTTGTGTGTGTGTGTGTGTGTGGTGTGTGTGTGCCGATTGTCGTGCTCTGTGTGTGTGTGTGTGTGTGTCCTGGTTGTGTATGTGTGCGGTGTGTGTGTGTGTGTTGTGCGTGGTGTGTGTGCGTGTGTGTGTGTGTGATGTGTGTTTGTGTGTGTAGTGTGTGTGTGTGTGTGTGTGTGTGTGTTCTGTGTGTGTTGTGCGTGTGTGTGTGTGTGTGTGTGTGTGTGTGTGTGTGTGTGTTGTGGTGTGTTGTGTGTGCTTGTGTATGTTGTGTGTGTGTAATATGTGTGAGCTGTGATGCGGTCCAAACACCTCCGCCTGTCCAATTGTGATAGTTTCTTCTCCTTGTTAAACAATTGCTTTACCAATCCTTCCCTCTATCCACCCTCTTTGGCGTATCTTAAAAAGAAGAAAAAGAAAAGAAAAGAAACAAAAACAGTTAATCTAAAATACATTAAATTCTCGGTAACTTCGTGAGTACATCTTGATACGGTTTTCACGGAATGAGAATGCAGTTTCGACAAGGCGGTCTATCTTTCCGGTTTCCTCGTTATAGAGAAACGTAAAATTCTATGAAGTGTGAGAGAGCGAAACCAATATCTTGGGGTAATAAGGAATGAATTGGAGTTAAATCAATCAGATGCACTGATATCACTGTAATTTCTCTAAGGTTTTCTGATGGAGAGTTATTTTTATTTTCTTTATTTTTTATGAATGTGTAGAATAGAGAGAGATAAATATGTCACCAGATATGAATGTTTTAGTACATGTGTTATTCATCTTCTCTCTTCATCATTCCCAAAGATATTTTTAGCTAGTATATTACATATTGATTGATTCAAGAGTAAATGCAGCACGTTTCATTCTCTCTCTCTCTCTCTCTCTCTCTCTCTCTCTCTCTTCTCTCTCTCTCTCTCTCTCTCTCTCTCTCTCTCTCTCTCTCTCTCTCTCTCTCTCTCTCTCTCTCTCTCTCTCTCTCTCTCTCTCTCTCTCTCTCTCTCTCTCTCTCTCTCTCTCTCTCTCTCTCTCTCTCTCTCTCTCTCTCTCTCTCTCTCTCTCTCTCTCTCTCTCTCTCTCTCTCTCTCTTCGGACCTCTCCTTGTTCTCTTTGTCTTCTCTCTCTATGTCTGTCTATTTGTTTTGTCTTTCGGCAAGAATTTTGTTCGTTTTTCTCTGTCTGCCTGTATCACTCTTTCTTTTCTTGTCTTTTTCTAATCTGTATCTCTCTCTCTTTTTGTCTTTCTCTCTCTCTCTCTCTCTCTCTCTATCTATCTATCTATCTATCTCTCGCTCTCTCTATCTATCTATCTATCACTATCTATTTGCCTGTCTATCTACCTCTTTCTCTTTTTCTTTCTAAAATGTTAGTTTCAAACACACACACACACACACACACACACACACACACACACACACACACACACACACACACACACACACGTACACATACACGCACAGTAATCACATTAACGTAAAAAAAAAAATCGAAAATAATAAGCATTGAGTCTTAAGCAAAAGTCTTAAGCAAATATTTCCAAAACTCGTCTAGCACTCGAATCCCGCACCGCCTTTGGAAGCTAACCCCGACCATTCCTCGCGCACAAGGTATAACTTAGAAGCAAACCAAACAGACATCTTGCCATACCAAACATAACAATAACCACTGTAACAAATGGAATGAACTAATATATCAATCATCAAATCCACTGTAACAAATCACTAATATATCAATCATCATTATTATCATATTCCCACTTTCTTCCTACGGGTTGTGGGCCGATTATATAATTTACAATTTTCTCACGATTATTATTTTATGCGATGGCTCATTTGAGATTTCCGTAAGAAGAAACACCATGCACAGGATATTGTTGCAACCTTAGCCATGTCATACCGGCCTTCACTATATCGACCGTCCTGATGTCACTATCGTTAAATATCAAATAATGTTATATTTTCACCTAATCTGGTAGCAGTGTATTCTGTTTTCTCCCTTTCTCGCTCTTTCTCTCTCTCTCTCTCTCTCTCTCTCTCTCTCTCTCTCTCTCTCTCTCTCTCTCTCTCTCTCTCTCTCTCTCTCTCTCTCTCTCTCTCTCTCTCTCTCTCTCTTTCTATTTTCTGTGTGTGTTGTGTGTGATGTTGCTATGATAATGTTATAATATCATATATTAACAATGATAGTAATAAGATAAATAATAAGAAAATCAAAGGACCCCAAGAACTGTTTATCTATGATCTAGAACATTAATATCTGAAACCAGCTATTTATTACCTATGACATTTGATCTTAATTTTATTCTATCCATACTCATTCTCCAGGAAAAAAAAATATCAATTAATAAATAAAACACGTTACAAAAGACTAATCCTTCCCTTTTCACTGTATCACATACTTATATCACAGGTAGTCGTCGCCTGATGATTATCTACAAACTTAAAGAAAGGTGTTAATGTGATTACTTTATTGATTAACAGTCTACATTTTGGAATGAAAAGGAAAATTAATTTAGGTTTCATTAGGGTGACGCTGAGCTGAAGTTCCGAGTGACGAGGTGCGACAAGAAGAAAAAGAAGAAGAAAAAAAAGGGGAACAAGAAGTTAAGGGAGGAAGAAGTAGAAAAATAAGAGGTTAAGGAAGAAAAGGAAATAGAAAAGAAGAAATTAAGGAAGAAAAAGAATTTAAGAATAAGAAGTCGAGGAAGAAAAACAAGAAGTAGAAAAGAAGAAGTTAAGGATGAAAAAGAAGAAGGAAGAAGTAGAAAAAAGAAGAATTTTCTTGATACTTATTTTCGGATTTATTAAACACACATACAAAAAAATCTATTATATCCGTTCCTTATCTGTTATTGTGGCTGGATTAGATAGATTACTGATGGAAATATTTAATTTATGTTCATTTATATTTTATTTCTTTCGTGTAATTCAAACTCGTTTTTTATGATTCGTTTGTCGTTTTGCATATTCATTCACTCATATGCTTACTTATTTGCTCATTCATTCATTTATTCATTTTTACCCTTTTCCTCGTTATTTGTCTTATTCATAAATATCTATTTATCTGTTTTGTCTCGGTAATCTGCCTGTCTTTCTTTTGCCCTCTTTCTCTCTCCTTCCCCATCCCCACCTTCTTCTCCTTTCTCTTTATCTCTATCTGTGTATTCTCTTTCACCTTCTATAACTCTCTTTCTCCTCACCTCTTCTTTCTCCCTCTCCCTCTTCCTATCCCTTTTCCCTCTCTCCCTCTCTCTCTCTCTCTCTCTCTCTCTCTCTCTCTCTCTCTCTCTCTCTCTCTCTCTCTCTCTCTCCTCTCTCTCTCTCTCTTCTCTCTCTCTCTCTCTCTCTTCTCTCTCTCCCTCTCCCTCTTCCTCTCCTTTCCCCCTCCCCCTTCCCCTCTCCCTCTCCCTCTCCCTCTCCCTCTCCCTCTCCCTCTCCTCTCTCCCTCTCTCTCTCCCTCTCTATCTCTCTATCTCTCTCGAAAATGCAAGTAATGAATTTAAAAAGGCAAAGATGCACTGCGGAGGAAAACATCAAATAGAATTTCTTTAACTGACACCGTTTTGCGATATCACGTGCACACAGAACGAATGGAATGCTTAAGTATGTTTCTTTTCGGTTTTGAGGTTTATCTTGAAATCATTAAATATGCGTAAGAATATATACACTGAGGAGGGATTTTTTTATTAGATATAAAAAGTTTCGTTTCATTTTATTATGAAATCTTGGGTGCTGATTGTATATACTTATTTATGTCAATAATCATTTCCAGATTCTTGTTGAATGATTGCAATTTTTGGGTATGTAGTCGTCGCAACAGACATACATGTATCTATATGTGTGTGTATTGGGGGGGGGGGGGTAGGTGCGTGTAAGTGTGTGTGTATGTGTGTGTTGGTGTGGTGGTTGTTGTGTGTGTGTGGTGTTTGTTGTGTGTTCGTGTGTGTGTCTGTATGGTTCTCGTGCGTGTGCATTGCGTGTGTTTCGTATTGTGTACGTGTGCGTTCGTGCGTGTGTGTATTTTTGTGTTCGTTGTACATGCATGTAGTTGTGTTATGCGCGCGTGATGTGTAGCGAATTTTGTATGAATCTCCCGAATCGCACCAAACCCGCATTCGAACCACATCCCCAAAGAGGAAAACAAAAAGTCAGCCTGAAACCGAAACAACATATCTCGACATTCAGCATTCACGGTGCGCTGACAAAACAATCTATCGCTTGTCACGGAGAAGCGGCGGGAGAGCGAAAAAGATTTTGAAAAATGTTTTATTGTGTAAGAAAAGGATAAGGAAAGTTCGCGGTGTTTTTTTTTCTATGTTTGTTTACAAGGGTTTTCTCTTAATTTTTCATCTATTTTTTTCTTATGTCATAGTCCGTTTGTCTGTCTGTCTACTTTCCCGTGTCTTGTTTTCTTCCTGTTAGTTGCATTCCTCTCTGTTTTAAATTATCTTTAATCCACATCTTCCTTCTATCCATTTTTACCTTCATATCAGCCTCCTTATTAGCCTATCAATTCCAGTCATTAAGCGGCACTCTATCCTGATATCACCTCTTCCCTTTTCTTACCTCTATCCATCGATGCCTTTCTCTCTCTCTCTCTCTCTTTCTTTCCCTTTTTCATCTCTATTCTTCCCTCTCTCTCTGACTTCCTCTTTCCTCTTTCCTTCTCTCTCCCCTGTCCGTCTTTTCCCCTCTCTTTCCTTCTCTCCATCCATCTCTTTCTCCCTCTCTCCTCTTTCCATCCCTCTTCCCTTTCCATCTCTTCCCTTCCCTCTCCCCTTTCCTTCGTTCGCTCTCTCTTTCCCCCATCACCATCATTCCATCCCCTCTCCCCCCCCCTCACCCTTCTCTCCCTCCCCCCCTCCCCCTCCGCCCTCTTCCTCCTCTCCCTCCTCCCTCCCCCTCCTCTCCTCCTCTCAATCTCCCTCTCTTCCTCTCCATCCCTCCCCCTCTCTTCCTCTCCCTCCCTCCCCTCTCTCCCTGTCCCTCCCTCCCCCTCTCCTCTCTCAATCTCCCTTTCTTCTCCTCCCCTCTCTTCCTCTCAATCCCCTTTCTTCTCCCATCCGTTTCCCTCGATAGTAAAATCTAACGGCGC
>NW_020870877.1:15000-20000 GCF_003789085.1 Penaeus vannamei | reverse complement strand
TTATGTTCTCTTATGTTCTCTTATGTTCTCTTATGTTCTCTGTTCTTATGTTCTCGGTTCTTGGGGTAGTCAAAATGGCGGGGCCTCGAACAGTGTCCCTTGACCGATGCCTCCTCCTTTCCTGGGCCACAACCTCTCTCCAGTGAAGGCCCCGTCGCTCTCAGTACTCTACAACAATCTTTGGGGATTCTCCTACTTAATGTGGTATTACACTCGTCCCCAACTATAAATTATTCCCTGAAATATTCGACAGCAAATGCTTCAACTTCCTCCCACCTGACTCCAATGAAGGGCCCCGCGCTAGACAAAGAGACAGGGGTGGAGATGTCATTCTTGAACAGCATCCCCCTCCATCCACAAGGTATTCCATCCAGCAATCATTACAAAAAACAATTAACAATTTATCTGCAAGCTGTTAGACACTAGATTTTACTATATTCATAATAAAAATGTAACATCTTTCGACTTATCTTTCTCTATCTATCTATCTATCTATCTATCTATCTATCTATCTATCTATCTATCTATCTATTATCTATATTATATCTATCTATCTATATAATATATATCATATATGTCTTAATACACGGGGGAGTGTAAGCGTAGGTGTATCTAGTATACAATATATGCAAAGGAACAAGGCAGAATATATGTAAATGTCTATTCATTTCCATGTTAGCGCGGATAAAAGTTTTATTCCTGGAGCTTACAGAAAACATACAAAACTTTCTGTTTAAACAAAGTTAAAACTTCCCACATTTTGCTGTTCGATTATTTTCCGAGGCAGGTTTGAATACACATTAGCAACATTTCAATATTATTTGCAATACGGGACTACAACGAATTGAATAACGATTAGAACTTTTCTATTTCCTCTTTTAAAGTTTAAGAATATATACGAGAGTGTCAACTGTACCTTTTTTATGTCATTTTTTAAACATGAAAAAAATATATATATGAAAAAACCCAGAACCTCATCAATTAGAGCCTATTAGCTTGGTGTTTTTTCCCACTGGTCACGTGACCTCTGCCTCTGCATGACAGCGTACGAGGACACGTGAAAACCCTCGTCATGTTGAAGTGATTCTCAGCTGATTATGGGCCTGGCGGTGATGGTCACTTCAACGCTGAATCCGTTAATCACACTCATGTTCTTTTTGGAAGACGAGACTAACATTACGAAGTGAATTAGGGCGTATGATATGACAAAAAATCTTAAACAGAATGGGGGAGGGAAGGAGAGGGAGAACGGGGAAGAGAAAGGGAGGGAGGGAGGGAGGAGAGGGAGAAGAGGGAGGGAAAGAGATGGAGGAGGGAAAGGGAGGGAGGAAGGAGGGAGAACGGGGAAGAGAAAGAAGGAAGGGAGGGAAGGAGAGGGAGAACGGGGGAGAGAAAGAAAGGGAGGGAGGGAGGGAGGAGAGGGAGAACGGAGAGAGAAAGGGAGGGAGGGAGGGAAGGAGAGGCAAAGAAAGAAGGAAGGGATGGAGGGATGAAATGGAAAGGGAGATAGGGAAAGAGAGGGAAGGAGGGGCAACTGGAGGAGAGAAAGAAAAACAGACAAACACATATATAGATAAACACAGATAGATACATAAACGGAGAAACTGACCGAACGAGTCGAAATGATCAATATATATAAAAAAATAGAAGGAAAACGTACAAACAGTCAAAAACATTACTCAAAGATGACGTCATCAGCGCCACGTAACCAGTATAAAATCGACATCAATGACGTCACAGAATCAATGACAGCAAAAAAAATCTTCCTCAGATCCAGTTACATCATGTCTCTCTCTTCCCATTCTTTCCATTTTTTCTCCTCTTCTTCGCTTTTATCTCCCCTTCTCCTATTCTTCCTTCCAACAAAGGGAGATGCGGAATTAATAAACAAAAACTCTCTAAGAGAAATTTGTGAGACGAGAAAATGATGATCTTTTTTTTAAGATATGGATTCTTCCTTTCTAATTCAACTCTTTGTGAGTTTCTTTTGTTTATTGGCGATTATGTGCTCACTTTCTCTCTTTCTCTTGCCAGGTTGTTTGTCTGTCTCTCTGTCTCTGTTCTGGGTCTGTCTCTGTCTGTCTGTCTGTCTGGTCTGTCTGTCTGTCTCTGTCCTCTCTCTCTCTCCTCTTTCTCTCATCTCTCTCCTCTCTCTCTCCTCTCTCTCTCTGCCTCTCTCCCTCTCTCCTCTGTCTCTCTCTGTCTCTCTCTCACTCGTCTCTCTCTCTCTCTCCTCCTCTCTCTCTTCTCTATGTTGTGTGTGTGTGTGTGTGTGTGTGTGTGTGTATGTGTCTTTGTTTGTATGTGTGTGTGTATGTATGTATGTCTACATATACATGAATGATTTTTTTCTTCTTTATCTGAGGTTTATGTCAAAGAGTGTATGGGTGTGTGTGTGTGTGCGTGTGTATGTGTGTATGTCTGCACATACAAAAGTGATTTTTTTATTCTTTTTCTGAGGTTTATGTCAAAGAGTGTATATGTGTGTGTTTGCGTGTGTATGTCTGTGCGTCTGTACATACATAAGTGATTTCTTTTCTTCTTTTTCTGAGGTTTATGTCAAAGAGTGTATATGTGTGTGTGTGCGTGTGTGTGTGTATGGGTGTACATATACATGTGATTTTTTTTCTTCTTTTTCTGAGGTTTATGTCAAAGAGTGTATATGTGTGTGTTTGCGTGTGTATGTCTGTGCGTCTGTACATACATAACTGATTTTTTCCTCTTTTCTGAGGTTTATGCCATTTAGCGTCCAAATTAAAAAGGGAAGTAAATCCTAATGGCTGCAACGACTACCCCCGCGATCCAGCGACCGTCTAGTAGAAGAGCAAAATACCCAGTACATAACATCCCCATTACCACGGAATCGAAATATAAATAGGAGATAAAACCATAAGAGTGACATTAAGCCGGGTTTACGTGTCATAAAGGCCTTGTTGAATTCTCTTCCGAGATGGAGGAACCCGAGAAGGAGTCCGAAGACGTTGTGAGTGGTTAATGTATGGGTTTTGTCTCGAAGGAAGGTCGTTGTTGTTGCTGGCTTCGATAAAAGAGGGTTGTTTTTCGAACGTTTAGGTGGGTCTTTCTTTCTGTTTCTTTCTCTTATGTGTATCAGATGTATGTATGTATATATGTACATATATATGATACATATACATAAACATAACATGTATAGATATATACATACATACAGACGCACACATACTCACACACACACACACACACAACACACACCACACACACACACACACACACACACACACACACACACATACACAGTATATAAATGGATGCACAAATATGTCTACACGCATGCCTGAACATCTCTTACTCCCGTGATATTCTTCCTCGTCTCATTCGCGTCTCACACGGAACACACATTTCCCTTTCCTTCCGCCACTCGCCCATCTTCACGCTCCGGGAGTCGAATACAAACCTCACAGCAGCCAATGTATTAATAACACCGGAATCATCACATACAGAAACGAAACAATAATTATATAACTACTACTCAGATATCCATATATAACCATATATGTACATATGTAAATCTCATTATCAACAGAAACGAAACAATACTTATATATAATACCAGATATCCATATATAACCATATATGTACACGAAATGTATATAAATCTCCATAAAAGGAAATTAGCAAGATGGAAATCTTATATGTGCGAGTGTGTGTGTGCGTATGTAGGTGTGAAAATACTTTAGGCGAGCCAAGATGAACAAGATGAACATAATTATCGAGCTGCCGTGAGAGAGATGAAATTCAGAGCCATTAGCCAGAACTTTCATCTATAACACAATCGCCGATATTTTTACGTTGATGCATATTTTACATTAATTCATCAGAGAGAGAGAGAGAGAGTGTGTGTGAGACATGCATACATATATGTATACGTATGTATGTATTCATAAAAGTATGTATGTATGTGCATACCTTCAAGCGAAAGTTACGATTCACTATGAGCGTATCTCTATAACACACATATATATGCAAGTAGATGAATGTTGGGAAAGAGGAATAGATAGATGAATAGATAAATATGAGGATAGGTAGATATGTAGAAGATGATGAATAGATAGAATGGTAGACATATAGATAAATCGGATAAATCAATAGACATAGAAATAGTCACCTAGATAGTTAGATCAATAGATAAAAAGATAGATAAGATTACATATATAATGAATAGATAGATGGATAGATAGACTGACTGATAGATAGGTAGATAGATAGATAATTTGATAGATCGATAGGGAGAGATTAACATGTAGATAGATATATAAATGAACAGATGCATAAAGAGGGATAGATAGATATATACGGATAGAGAGGGTGTGAAATATGTATACATGCATGTACGTATGTATGTATTCATAAATGTATGCATGTAAGTATGTATGTATGTGTGTATTTATGTATGTATGTATGTATATCTATATTTTCATGTATATGTGTATGTATATGTATATGTTTATGCAAATATGTATGTATATCTATATGTTTATGTATTTATATGTAAGGATGTATGCATGTATGTATATATGCATGTATGTGTCTGTATTGTAAAATATGGATCTTATCCGGAGCGTCTCAAATTAATGTAAATGAGCATACTTAACATTCTTCTGTAAAGCGCAATCTGTTTTGCTAATCTAAGAAGCAGACTAAAAGAAATAAGATATATGGAAAGAGTTAACTGAATTTGTCATCTGCATATGCAACAATTGTGCAGAATCTAGAGGGAGACCATATTCCTCTTAAGCCTTGATGTTTAGTGTCTAACGTAATACCACAAAAGTGTTAAATTCCGCACAAAGTTTTGGGCATATTATGTAGGGTTTTAGGTCTATAAATACAGCTAAACTCTATAAAAGTCATACTTTATGGGGCATAGGCTTTTAAAGGGTGAATCTGCGTTTGGAGATGTGTTTGTGTGAGTCTGTGTGTATGTATATGGGAAAATATTGTAAATAAGTGCAGTGCAAACA
>NW_020870877.1:0-10000 GCF_003789085.1 Penaeus vannamei | reverse complement strand
CTTTAGATAGCTATACAATATACACATAATGTAGAGAAAACCACAATATACTAGACTTACTGATTATATTTACACGTACATACACAAGGATACAACCTCTACTACTAATTCCTCACTGTACTTTTTTGTTGTCGTTGCCCGAACGGAAATTCCCGAGTCTTCTTTTGATCATAATCTAATTGCAAGTTACTGCCGAAGATCACAGGGAGTGTCTTCTCGCAATCCTGAAAATCCCCCTTGCAGCATCTCCGGCCCTTAATTGCTCAGGAATTCCAAAGATAGGAAAAATGCTGTTTTTTTCATGTTGGCTGAACAAAGAAATGGTTGGAATTCATTTTTTTTTTTTTCTCTCTCTTTCGATGGTTGGAATTCATTTTTTTCTTTTTTTTTCTTTCGCTTTCCAATTGACACGTGTTTTTTTCCCTTTTTTCTTTCTTTCTTTCTTTATTTCGGTTCTTTTTTCTATGCGGGGTATTACGTAACATCTGCTCTATCTTCGGTCATTACCACAAGCGCATACGGACGAACGTGGGGCAACTGAGCCCCGAAAGCATTACATTTCTGGCTCTTTTTCAGGCTCTATGTCTGTCTCTTTGTCTCTTTATCTCGGTCTCTCTCTCTCTCTCTCTCTCTCTCTCTCTCTCTCTCTCTCTCTCTCTCTCTCTCTCTCTCTCTCTCTCTCTCTCTCTCTCTCTCTCTCTCTCTCTCTCTCTCTCTCTCTCTCTCTCTCTCTCTCTCTCTCTCTCTCTCTCTCTCTCTCTCTCTCTCTCTCTCTCTCTCTCTCTCTCTCTCTCTCTCTCTCTCTCTCTCTCTCTCTCTCTCTCTCTCTCTCTCTCTCTCTCTCTCTCTCTCTCTCTCTCTCTCTCTCTCTCTCTCTCTCTCTCCTCTCTCTCTCTCTCTCTCTCTCTCTCTCTCTCTCTCTCTCTTCTCTCTCTCTCTCTCTCTCTCTCTCTCTCTCTCTCTCTCTCTCTCTCTCTCTCTCTCTCTCTCTCTCTCTCTCTCTCTCTCTCTCTCTCTCTCCTCTCTCTCTCTCTCTCTCTCTCTCTCTCTCTCTCTCTCTCTCTCTCTCTCTCTCTCTCTCTCTCTCTCTCTCTCTCTCTCTCTCTCTCTCTCTCTCTCTCTCTCTCTCTCTCTCTCTCTTCACAGCTCGTCTCTCAATCTCTCTCTTTTATTTTAATATTATAAACGTTATACAATAACTTTGCTAATCATTTAGGACCATATACATCTTACGAGGTATATTTTATATCAATTCTATATATATAAGTGTGTAATGTATGATGTCTGTGTTTTTTTGTTGTGTATTCTGTGTCTGTGTGTTTGTAGACTGTTTGTCTTCGTTTCTATCCTATAAAAAAATATATAATGTTTTTTATCCATAATATAAATATATATTATAATATATATATTATATATATATATATATATATATTGTGGAGGTTCTTCAAACCTCGCCTCTGAGAGACGTAGCAGAATCCAGAAGGGGTGTCCAGATGATCTCCATTTCCCCTGCGTGGGACACTATTTTTTTATTGTTTTTACCCCTGCTCGTTTTTAGTTAAGTTATCCCTATTTTTAGCTCCGTTTTCTAAGTTGTGTTCATCACGTTTTCTTAGTTTGTTTCGTTCTTTTAAGTAATGACTGATGTCTTTTATTGTTTAAGTTTTAAAGTTTACTGCCTTAATATTTTATTTATTGCTTTTAATCAATTTGACCGTCATTTTAATTGTTCATTTTCGGATTAAGATTTATTTTTCCGTATTCTTATTTTATCGATTTGTTCCTTTTATAGATGAGCATGACGGGGTTTGTCCTTTTTATTTTGTAAACTTGTCTTTTTATTATATGTATTTGTATTTTGGTTTTATGATTTTACTCTGTAATTGATTTTATTCTTGTTTTACGTTTTTCAAATCGTCCTTTTAGCTTTTTAGGGATGTCAATGACGTTTGTACTTTTTAAGATGCTTTATTTTTCAATGGTTTTAATTATTTGTCTTAATCTTTTTATCTTTTTATCATCCCTGGTTGTTTTTATATATACTTAAATTTTTCACATTTTAATTATGTTTTATTTAGAAGTTATTGAAAATGAAGGCAGTGACGTCAGCAAGACGTCCGCATAAATACGGATCCGCCATAACAATAAAGAGAGATCTATCTGAACCTGTGTTTGTGTCACCCCTTTCTGGATTTACTTCAGCCTGAGACGTTAGCAGAACAAAGGTTGTACTGAGCATACTTCCCGTTACTTGCCTAGGGTATTTGCTGGACGTTGTCTTATTTATTTATGTGTTTTATTGTTTTTCAAGTGTTTTTTTACGTATTTTTACACGAATCCCTTCTGGATTCGTCTTTTCTCGTTTTGCTTTTAACGTCAGTTCCTTTTTAAGTATTGTATTTGATATTTTAGTCCTATTTTAGTAAGTTAACGTAAGTTTTCTTTTCTTATCTTGGTGTTTTTAAGTAAAGTAACGTAATTTTAGTGTGTGAGTTCTTGTTTTACCTTTTTAAGCCTTAAGCAGTTTTAGTGTTTCAATATTTTATTTCTTTTGCATATTTTAAATAATAGGCTGAGTCACAAGGACTTTTAGTAATATTTCTCCGCTCTGGGTACACGTTACACCTGCGTATGATCCTGGGTCAGTGCCCGCTACCATTTCACAGGCCCAGGATCTGTTTTAACTTGTTCAGGGGAGTGAACGGGACCCCCATTTGCGTCCCTAAGCCGTTCCTGCTTCACGGGAGGCTTCAGCTCGCTTCACGAGGCTGGGGTTTAAGTCGGGCTCCTCATCATAGATACCTTGGATACTTACATATTTGGTGGCTAGCGGTGAAATGTACCTTTTATGAGCTATACCAGGAGAATATTACGGAGTTCCTTGTAGGCTGAGAACGTCCGGCACAATCAGTTCTTTCCTGTTAGGATATTTTATGCATGTTCATTGTACCTCCTACGGGAGTTTTGGGAGAGCCACTTCGCCATGTATTATGTGTCTTTTGTTTTCTCTTTCAGTGGTATTTTAAATGTGTAGTTTTCAAGAGCGGTTTTTTTTCTTGCAGCATAATTCTCTTCTCTTGCAGAGTTAGATTTATGTGTCTTAATGCCCGCTCGCCCAGCTAGGCTTACTTTGTGGCTCTCGTCAGTTTTAGGGACACTGTATGTTTCTCTTTTTACGTGTATAATTTCCTTTGGCAGCTCCATGGATCATACAGTGACTTGTGTGTTACGGTGTGTTACAGTGATTTTTGTGTAATATAGTGACTGAAACAGTGCAGTGATTTTGATGAAGGGTGCAGTAATGTTTAAAGTGTGTAGTGACATTGGAAAAGTGTAACGGGTTTGTGAACAGTACAAGGCTATGAACAGTGAGACGAGGTTGAGCAGTGCAGTGGACTTTGAATCGGTGCAATACAGCCAGATATTGCTGAACGCCTAAGAACAGTACCGAGCAGTGAACGAACAGTGCTGAAGTTTTACAGACGGTGTTAAGCGTATGTGAACAGTGACAAGATTGTGAACAGTTAAGTCTATGAACGGTGTCTGGTGATATTCGAACAGTGCTTGCTGTGTCTGTGGATGATATAGTTCTCGGAGTGCCTCTTGACTGTATTTGTGGTGCATTGTGTGCAGGATGCCCAAAGGCAAGAACACGGGAATTCGTAGGAATTTACGATCTTCCAGCCACCCTAGTTCCCGTGACCGTTCTCCGGCAGCAGGCTTATCCATCTCTGTCGATCAGCTCCCCATAGTCGTAGGTGGCTCGAATCCAGAGGTACGAGAAGCAGTGAGAGCCATGGAGGGAGAGATTAGTGTGCTGGCCCAAATCCTGACAAAATCGAAGCCTTGTCAAGTGAACTCAGTGAAGTCAAGGCTCAGACACAGCAGTTCAACGAAAGGCTCGCCCGGCAGGAAGAAGCTGTGTCCAGACCCCGACAGGTAGAAGCAGAGGTCGAAGTTCTTCAACCTCAGGAACCTTCTGCTAGTACTCGGAGGGATGAGGAGATAGAGGAACTACGGCGGCAGTTACATGAAAGGAAGAAGAACTTCAAAGGGAGAAACAGCGTAATAGGGAGAGACGTAACTTGCAGCCTCCAGAAACGCAGCTCCGCTTCTCAGAGAACCCCGAAGACTACGTCCAGAGGCCGACTTCTGCTCGGCTTCCTCCAGAGCCACGACCACGCAGCTCCCCAGAGTATGCTGATCCTCGACTGCCGCAGGGAACACCGCAACTAACAGCTGCAGCACAACGTGGGTCCTTGGATGACAGCTCTACATCTCGAGCCCTTACTCCAGCTGTGTCCTATGTTGTAGCTCGGGAGTCGGTTCCCCATTTTAAAGGAGACACCTCAGCATCCCAGCCGCTGAAAAGGAACCAGGATGTGGAGGCCTGGATTCGCTCCATAGAGAACCTCGTGAAACCACCTACTGACGAGGCTTACATCCAGGCTGCACGAGCGAACTGTAGAGGCCCTGCAGAGCTTATAATAAACTCTCCCCTGTTTGACTTCATCCGTGACTGGGAGACATTTAAGGCCTCTCTACGCACCAAGTTTAGGGGAACTTACACGTCTGCTGATTTTTATAAGGTGCTTTATGAAAACAGGATGTCTTCAGTGCAGGCTCCCATGGATTTTTATCTCCAGTTAGAAGGTCACGTCTACCAGGGGTATCGCGACCATCGAGAAGCAATAGGTGATCCCTCCGAGCTTGTTCGTCGGGTTTTCCTCTCCGGCATTCCATCCTGGCTTAGGGATTTCTTGGCAGTTAAAGATGACTGCTCCCCCATGCAGCTTGCGGAAAACAGCCCAGAGGATATGGAACTCCAGGAACGGGATCAGGCATGAATCAGCTACTCGACATCAGTCTCCAAATGAGTTTCGCCTGGATGACGACCGTGACCACCGCCACTATCCTGATCGCCCACCCAGAGCTCGGGACTTGTATGCTTGCCCTATAGCTGCACAGGTGGACAGAGTGAAGACCCCACAGCTTATTCCACCTCGTGATCCCTGGTGTAGCTTCCATGGAACAGCCACTCACAACACCTCTGAGTGCCGAGCAGCTTCTTATGTGACTTCTGCGCGAAACCGACCCCATCCTTCCAGAGACATCACCTGCTACCGTTGCCGAAGATCTGGGCACATGGCTAGACAATGTCCCTTTCCGAGTGGCCAGCAAGGAGAAGCTCCCAGTCCAGCTGGCGGAGTTCCAGAAGGGGGCAGTAACTTCCACCAGTACGCAGACAGAAACCACAATGTCTCAGATAGCCATGTTGAGTTCCCTCGGGTTGTCAGGACGGCCTCTCGTGGGACTCAATATTAATGGTAAGACAACCCTGTGCTTCATTGACACTGGATCTGAAGCCACCTTGATCAAGCCAAGTGCTGTAGCCATGATCGTGTCCCACCAAAAGCTTCAGCACAGGACGTCTACCAAGATTCTCCGAGGAGTCACAGGGCAACCACTCCAAGTATCAACTGAGGTGACACTCCACTTTCAAATGGCTGAGGATTCTGTCATTGTTCATCAGGCCAGTGTGGTTGACGTCTCCTTCCCAGGTGACATACTTATTGGGATGGATCTCCTCAGACGGCTGGACTTCACTTTCTCCTCCGAAGCGTCAACTGGGAATGCCACCATTACTCTGCAGGGACACAAGTTCTCAGTAGTATATACTGATGCAGAGTCTCTCAAGATCTGTTGCATCAAACCCCTGTCACCTACAGAAGATGCCAGTGAAGATGCACCAGTTTCTGCCCAAGATCCTCAGACCGTTGCAGCAGTGCATCTTGTTCACCGTGCAAGTATTGCAGCTCACAGTGGCTGCTTTGTTGAAGGCTGTGTTTCGCGGAACGGACCAACAGATGGCGATATCCTTGTAGTTCCAGCTATGCCGAAAGGACTTCTTTACCTCATGCTGTCACAAAGGTGAAGGATCGTCGGTGCTCTGTGTGGGTGGTGAATGCGACTCCAAAACCGATGGTTTTACATAATGGAACACGCCTTGGGAAGGCAGAGCAGGTAGAAGCCATTTACACCAATGACCCATCTCAACAACTGCCCAAGATGCCTGAGGAAGTCGTCGCCAGGTCCAACTACTGTCCTGTCGAGCCTGATTCCCTTGAGGATGGAGAAACCTTTGACTTTGAGTGGGAAGAAGATTGCTTTGACCGACAATATGGAGTCGAAGACTTCGGCTATGATGATGAGCTGGAGGTTGAACACATGGAGCTGCCGCCCTCTATTGCCATTGCTGCCTGTGAAGCTGCCGAACTCCTGGAACACGGTCCAAGCCTGGATGACCACCCGATGCCAGATCTCGGCCACCTTGAACCCCCAACGCCATCAGCTGACTGAGCTGCTTTGTCGTTTCAAGGGGCTCTTTGATGGTGGTGAAGAAGCTGTAGGTCTTGTACCTGGAATCAAGCATCAGATTGACACAGGAGATGCCAAGCCTGTTTGCATCCGACAGTGGCGATTACCCCATTCAACACGGCAAGTTATTCGTGAGCAGTGTGACTCTATGCTTCGCTCAGGGGTCATTGAGGAATCCACATCCCCCTGGATGAGCCCTGTTGTGCTGGTTAAGAAGAAGGGAGGAGCTCTCAGGTTCTGTGTTGATTACCGTGGCCTGAACGCAGTGACCAAGGGTGATACGTATCCTCTGCCTCTTATCAGCGAACTCATCGATGAACTGGGCCCAAAGAACATCTTTACCACCTTAGATGCCCGCGCTGCATACTGGAGTGTGGAATTGGAAGAAGAGGATCGACCAAAGACGGCGTTTTCAGATGGCTACCGACTCTTCCAGTTCTGCCGTCTTCCTTTTGGTTTATCAACAGCTCCAACCACGTTCCAGAGGACTATGAATCGTCTTATCGTCGGTACTGGGACGTCATACATTAGCCTACTTAGATGACGTCATCATTTACAGCCACAACTTCGACCAACACCTCCAAGATCTAGACGAGACCTTGCAGTTGCTGTCATTGGCCGGCCTGAAACTTAACATGGACAAGTGCCAGTTTGCAGCCACAACCATAGATTTCCTCGGCTTCACGATTTCCCCTGATGGAGTCTCCCCTAACAAGGATAAGGTTTTGGCTATCTCTAACACCCCACCACCACGTACAGTTAGAGAAGTTCGTCGTTTCCTAGGAGCAACAGGATTTTTCAGGAAACATGTTCAGGATATGCAACCTTAGCATCACCATTGCATCTGTTGCTGAAAAAGGATCAAGCTTGGACCTGGGGACCCGAACAACAAGCCGCGTTTGAAACTCTGAAAGAGAAGCTGACATCTGCTCCAGTCTTACGCCAGCCTGACTTCTCCAAGGGATTCGAACTTCACACTGATGCCTCTAGTATTGCACTGGGGGCCTGTCTCATGCAGAGAGATGATGACCAGACACCGCATGCAGTTGCCTATTTCAGCAGAAAGCTCCGTGATGCAGAAACTCGCTATCCAGCCATCGACTTAGAAGCTCTAGCTGTTGTGGAAGGAGTCCGGACCTTCGATTCCTATCTTTATGGAAGGCGCTTCACCGTGTACACCGACCACCGCCCCTTAGTGTATGTGTTCAGCAGGAAGACCAAGTCTCCTAGGATGACAAGATTCGCCCATGACTTGTCTTTCTATGATTTTAGCATCAGGTACAAAGAGGGCCCCACCAATAAAGTGCCAGACTTGCTCTCCAGACAAGTTGCAAAGCTGACAATAACAGAGCTCTCTCCTGAAAGCCTTGCAGAAGAGCAGAAAGCAGATCCTCAGCTTGCAGAGATTTGCAGTTATTTGGAAGGGGGAAACCTGCCAACTAAGAAGCTTCCTCTTCCTCTTGCTGACTTTGAATTGAAGGAAGGCGTCCTCTACCGGTTGAAGAATCTACCAGATCGGATTGTATACCAGTTAGTAGTTCCAGTGACTCTACGAAATTCGGCATTAAAAGCATCACATCTTCCTCCACTTGCTTCTCATCCAGGCATCCATCGAACATTTCAAAATGCAAGATCAATGTTCTACTGGCCAAACATGCTGAAAGATGTACGACAGTATGTAGAATGCTGCGAGATTTGCCAACAATCAAGAGGCGACAGGCAAAAGGTTCCTATGGCTGAGACACCCCTTTCTAACTTTCCATTGGAACGAGTCTCGATGGACATTATGGACTTTGGGCCAGCATTCCCATCCGCTGGGCGTTATCCATCATAGACCAGCATTCACGGTATTTGCAGATCATACCTCTACGGAAAGTCACTGCTGTCGCTGTCCACCGAGCCTTTCTGGACCATTGGGTAACCCTCTTCGGCCCTCCTAGGGTTATCCAAACTGACAACGGAGTCCAATTCACAAGCAACCTGTTTAAGGAACTCGCTAAACTGATGCATGCTACCAACCACTACACCATTCGCTACCATCCTCAAGCAAATGGTTTGATTGAGCGTACCAATCGTGTGGTAAAGTCTGCCCTTACTTCTCTTGTCAATGATCGCCCACGAACCTGGCACCAGTTTGTTCCTGAGTTGCGGCTACAGATCAACTCGGCTATCCATCGGACCACAGGGGAGCAACCCCTTTACATGCTAACCGGCCGCCATGCTAACTTCCAGATTGGGCTCACCAATGAAGCAGTTTTTGATGAGAACGTGAATCTTCAAGCACGTTTACGAGAGGCCCGCCAAGCAGCTGTGAAAGCCTCTAAGGAAGCACGACAGATTTATGGCAAGCAATACAAAAAGGCAAGAAGGTGGAATTTCAGCCGACTGAAGGTGCGTTGGTATGGTATTTTGAACATCGACACAAGATGGGCGGTCTACCCCCTCTCACCAGAAAGTGGAGAGGTCCTGCCAGGATCATCAGACGTCTGGGTCCAGTTGCCTTTGAAATTGAAGACCTCGAAACAGAAGTTCAGTTCAGAGCCCACCTGAATCACCTGAAGGCTTATCACCCACCAGCGGAACTGTCGTATGGCACGAGTG
Source organism: Penaeus vannamei (assembly GCF_003789085.1). Classification (NCBI taxonomy): domain Eukaryota; kingdom Metazoa; phylum Arthropoda; class Malacostraca; order Decapoda; family Penaeidae; genus Penaeus; species Penaeus vannamei. Next base: position 1,021 of record NW_020870877.1, on the reverse strand, counting down.
ATGATGATGACGATGATGGAGACAACGATGATGACGGTACAGATGATCCGAATCCACCAAACCCAGATGACCCTTGGGTTGCTGTGCTGACCTCTCTGGTGATGGAGCCAGAGTTCGACGATAGCGGTTGTGGTTCATTGCGGGCTGCTGAGACACACGCCTCTAGAGAAAACCTGCACCCAGATGAGCAGATGGAGCACTGATATCCTTTTTGTACTATTTGTGTTTTTTGTCCTTTTATGATTTGATGTGCAAGACACGTTCAGCTGTCTGCACGCTGTTAGTTTGTTGAGGCAAGTAACGGGGCTCAGGCCAACCTTTCTTCTGTTTCAGGTTGTCTCCGCCTTCTGCTTCGACCCATGGTTATGGGAGGATTGTGGAGGTTCTTCAAACCTCGCCTCTGAGAGACGTAGCAGAATCCAGAAGGGGTGTCCAGATGATCTCCATTTCCCCTGCGTGGGACACTATTTTTTTTATTGTTTTTACCCCTGCTCGTTTTTAGTTAAGTTATCCCTATTTTTAGCTCCGTTTTCTAAGTTGTGTTCATCACGTTTTCTTAGTTTGTTTCGTTCTTTTAAGTAATGACTGATGTCTTTTATTGTTTAAGTTTTAAAGTTTACTGCCTTAATATTTTATTTATTGCTTTTAATCAATTTGACCGTCATTTTAATTGTTCATTTTCGGATTAAGATTTATTTTTCCGTATTCTTATTTTATCGATTTGTTCCTTTTATAGATGAGCATGACGGGGTTTGTCCTTTTTATTTTGTAAACTTGTCTTTTTATTATATGTATTTGTATTTTGGTTTTATGATTTTACTCTGTAATTGATTTTATTCTTGTTTTACGTTTTTCAAATCGTCCTTTTTAGCTTTTTAGGGATGTCAATGACGTTTGTACTTTTTAAGATGCTTTATTTTTCAATGGTTTTAATTATTTGTCTTAATCTTTTTATCTTTTTATCATCCCTGGTTGTTTTTATATATACCTTAAATTTTTCACATTTTAATTATGTTTTATT
>NW_020870875.1:252842-262842 GCF_003789085.1 Penaeus vannamei | reverse complement strand
CAGGGAAGTGGCAAGAAAAGAGGAGGAGAAGGGGGAAGGAAGATGAACAGGAGAGAGGGAGGGGGCAAGAAAGAGGAGTAGAAAGGGGGAGAGAGATGGAGAAGGAGACAGGGAAGGGGCAAGAAAGAGGAGTAGAAAGGGGGAGAGAGATGGAGAAGGAGACAGGGGGAGGGACAAGAAAGAGGAGGAGAAGGGGGGAGGAAGAGGAACAGGAGAGAGGGAGGGGGCAAGAAAGAGGAGTAGAAAGGGGGAGAGAGATGGAGAAAGGAGGCAGGGAAGGGGTGAGAAAGAGGAGGAGAAGGGGGAGGGAGAAGGACAGGAGAGAGGGAGGGGGCAAGAAAGAGGAGTAGAAAGGGGGAGAGAAGATGGAGAAGGAGACAGGGAAGGGGCAAGGAAGAGGAGTAGAAAGGGGGAGAGAGATGGAGAAGGAGACAGGGGGAGAGACAAGAAAAGAGGAGGAGAAGGGGGGGAGGAAGAGGAACAGGAGAGAGGGAGGGGGCAAGAAAGAGGTGTAGAAAGAGGGAGAGAGATGGAAAAGGAGACAGGGGAGAGGGACAAGAAAGAGGAGGAGAAAGGGAGGAGGAAGAGGAACAGGAGAGAGGGAGGGGACAAGAAAGAGGAGTAGAAAGGGGGAGAGATGGAGAGGAGACAGGGAAGGGGCAAAGAAAGAGGAGTAGAAAGGGGGAGAGAGATGGAGAAGGAGACAGTGAAGTGACAAGAAAAGAGGAGGAGAAGGGGGAGGAAGAGGAACAGGAGAGAGGGAAGGGGCAAGAAAGAGGAGTAGAAAGGGGGAGAGAGATGGAGAAGGAGACAGGGAAGGGGCAAGAAAGAGGAGTAGAAAGGGGGGGAGAGATGGAGAAGGAGACAGGGAAGTGACAAGAAAGAGGAGGAGAAGGGTGGAGGAAGAGGAACAGGAGAGAGGAAGGGGCAAGAAAAAGAGGAGTAGAAAGGGGGAGAGAGATGGAGAAGGAGACAGGGGGAGAGGGACAAGAAAGAGGAGGAGAAGGGGGAAGATGAGGAACAGGAGAGAGGGAAGGGGCAAGAAAGAGGAGTAGAAAGGGGGAGAGAGATGGAGAAGGAGACAGGGAAGGGGCAAGAAAGAGGAGTAGAAGAGGAACAGGAGAGAGGCAAGTGAGGAAGGCCGTCTGCAATGGGCTTGTAAGCAAGATCTTCACATCTTGTTTCGTCGAACTTTTGTTGCTTTTTAACACTTTTTCTTCTCATTTACTTAATTTTTTGTTTTACTATTTTACAATAATGACAGCGATAATGGGGATGCTAAGGCCAATGTTTTTATAACCACTATGTTTATCATATGCATATACACATCATAATGGAAATAATGATAATGATATTGATAATGATGAAGCTATCTCTATGGTTATAATCAATATAGTAATGATAATGATGATTATAATGATAATGATAACAACAACAACAACAATAATAATAATGATAATGATAATGATAATAATGATAACAATAATAATAATAGTAATAATAATGATAAACGATGATGATGATGATAGTAATAATAATGATAATAGAATATTTGTAGTAGTACTGGTACTAGTAATAGTAATACTGATACTAATATTAATGGATAGAAGTAATGATTATGATAATAATGATAATGATAATAATAATAATAACAGTGAAAATTATAATAGTAACAATAACTATAGAAAAATAATGATAATAATAATAATATCAATAATAATACTGATGATAATAATAATAATAATAATAATAATGATGATAATAATAATAATAATAATAATATAATAATAATAATAATAATAATAATAATAATAATAGTAATAATAATAATAATAATAATAATGATAATGATAATAATGATGATAATAATGATAATGATAATAATAATATGATAATGATAATAATAATAAATAATGATAATAATGTAATAGTGATAAACAAAAAATAGGAATAATAACATTGATTATAATAAGAATAATGATAATAATCATCATAACAATGATACTAATGATAATAAAAATGATAATACTAGCAGCGACAACAATAATACTTTGATACTAAAAAACAATGATAGAAACAAAAACATTTAGAAAAACTGATAAAAAATATACAGTAATAGCACATGCGGTGATAAAAGGTGTCAAGGCATAAACGGGAGAAAGAGGAAAATATATAAACGAATAAGCAATCAAGATGAGGAGGAAGATAAGCTTAGAGAGCATAAAAGAATAAAGATAGAGACATGGAAGGAAGGGAGAAGAGGGGAAGAGAGGAAGAGAGATTGCGAGAGAGAGAGGGAGGAGGGAGAGAGAGAGGGAGGGAGGGAGGGAGAGAGAGAAGGGAGGGAGGGAGGAAGGGAGGAAGGGAAAGAAAGAGAGAGAGAGAGAGGGGTGAGAGAGAGAGAGAGAGAGTGAGTGAGTGAGTAAGTGAGAGACGGGGGAGACATCGAAGGACGGTGTAAGGGAAAAAAAGAAAAACACATAAAAGAGAAATAAAAAAGAGACTGAAAAAGAGAAAGTTAAATAAACACAGACAGCCAGACAAGTAGACGAACATACAGATAAACAAACAAGTAAAAAAATAAATAAACAAACAAAAAATAAATAAAATAACATTTAAAAAATACGCCCACACACCCCTCGCGCTCTCACCGACCTTGCCGAGCATTCCTCATCCTTCTCTGCGTTTTAATCAGTCTCCGTTTAGCGCAGATAGGAATCAGTTATTAGGCGATTCCATCTCGGAGTCACTCGCGCCGGCCATAATGTACGTCGTTTGTAATTAGGAGACTTTGTGGCGTGGCTCGAGAGAGGGCTGAGGGCGAGAGACTTGAGGGCTCGAGAGAGGGCTGAGGGCGAGAGACTTGTAGGCGTGGCTCGAGAGAGGGGCTTGAGGGCGAGGGCGAGGGGGCTTGAGAGGGCTGAGGGCTCGAGAGAGAGGCTGGCTCGGAGAGGGCTGAGGGCGAGAGACTTGAGAACGTGGCTCGAGAGAGGGCTGAGGGCGAGAGGAGGCGTGGCTCGAGAGAGGGCTGAGGGTGAGAGAAGGCGTGGCTCGAGAGAGGGCTGAGGGAGAGACTTTGTAGGCGTGGCTCGAGAGAGGGCTGAGGGCGAGAGAGACTGAGGAGGCGTGGCTCGAGAGAGGGCTGAGGGCGAGAGACTTGAGGCGTGGCTCGAGAGAGGGCTGAGGGCGAGAGAGAGGGCTTGAAGGCGTGGGCTCGAGAGAGAGGGCTGAGAGGGCTGAGAGACTTGAGGCGTGGCTCGAGCTGAGGGGGAGAGATTTGAGAGCTGTGGCGCGAGAGAGGGGCTGAGAGAGAGACTGGAGGCGTGGCTCGAGAGAGGGCTGAGGGCGAGAGACTGGAGGCGTGGCTCGAGAGAGGGCTGAGGGCGAGAAACTGACGTGGAAGGCGATGGCGTGGCTCGAGAGAGGGCTGAGGGCGAAGAGACGGAGGCGTGGCTCGAGAGGGCTGAGGGCGAGAGACTGGAGGGCGTGGCCGAGAGAGGGCTGAGGGCGAGAGACTGGAGGCGTGGCTCGAGAGAGGGCTGAGGGCGAGAGACTTGTAGGCGTGGCTCGAGAGAGGGCTGAGGGCGAGAGACTTGTGGCGTGGCTCGAGAGAGGGCTGAAGGGCGAAGAAGACTGGAGAGGCGTGGCTCGAGAGAGGGCTGAGGGGGAGACTTGGCTCGAAGAGAGGGCTGAGGGCGAGAGAGAGGCACTGAGAGAGGGCTCGAGAGACTGGAGGCGTTGAGAGAGGGCCCGAGAGAAGAGGGCTGAGAGAGGGCTGAGGGCCGAGAGACTGGAGGCGTGGCTCGAGAGAGGGCTGAGGCGAGAGACTGAGGAGTGGGAGAGAGGCTGAGGGCGAGAGACTGAGGCGTGGCTCGAGAGAGGGGCTGAGGCGAGAGACTTGAGGCGTGGCTCGAGAGAGGGCTGAGGGCGAGAGAGTTGAGGCGTGGCTCGAGAGAGGGCTGAGGGCGAGAGACTGGAGGCGTGGCTCGAGAGAGGGCTGAGGGGGAGAGACTTGAGGCGTGGCTTCGAGAGAGGGCTGAGGGGGAGAGACTGGAGGCGTGGCTCGAGAGAGGGCGAGGGCGAGAGACTGGAGGCGTGGCTCGAGAGAGGGCTGAGGGCGAGAGACTTGAGGGCGTGGCTCGAGAGAGGGCTGAGGGGGCGAGAGACTTGAGGCGTGGCTCGAGAGAGGGCTGAGGGCGAAGAGACTGGAGGCGTGGCTCGAGAGAGGGCTGAGGGCGAGAGACTTGAGGCGTGGCTCGAGAGAGGGCTGAGGGGAGAGAACTGAGGCGTGGCTCGAGAGAGGGCTGAGGGCGAGAGACTTGAGGGCTCGAGAGAGGAGGGCGAGAGACTGAGGCGTGGCTCGAGAGAGGGCTGAGGAGAGAACGTGGCTCGAGAGAGGGCTGAGTTTAGGCGTGGCTCGAGAGAGGGCTGAGGGCGATGTGGCTCGAGAGAGGGCTGAGGGCGAGAGACTTGTTGGCCTTATGTGGAGATTCTGTGTGTGTTGAATTTGTGCTGTGTGCTGTCTTTGTTGTGTGCGTGTGTTTAGATTGATATTCAAAGTTCAGGCAACCTATAGACATGATGAGTGCCGGATTTTCTAAAAATGACGGATTTTTAGGGTCATATAGAGCATATATATTTAACAGAAAATGAGGACGTGTACAGTACTTAAAAAAGAAAAAAACTTCATACAGTAAATGAAAAGTAAATAATATGTTCATGTTCGCCTTTTTTTTTTCTTCTTCTTCTTCTTCTTCTTTTTAAGCATCTCTACTTTCTTTGTAATCGACAACGTACGGTGTTTAAGTTTTCCACAACCTCTTTTCTTTGCTGAATCCAACACGTGACTTTACAGCAGCAGAGACAACATGATATAAAAAGGATTGAGCAGCATTGCCTGTTAGCCTGCGCAAGACCCAACAGCTGGTTCTGGAGTACAGCGCCATTAAAGCATAAACGGCGACTCCAGAAAACAGTTGCGAGCCCAGGCGTGAATTTTGAAAAAAGCTCTCCGAAATCATTGCCGGAAATCATCGATTTTTAATCTCAACCTCTGCGTGTGTGTGTGTGTGTGTGGTGTGTGGTATTGTGTGTGTGTGTGTGTGTGTATATATATATATATATATATATATATATATATATATATATATATATATATATATATATGTTCATGTATATGTTTATATATATCTATATATACATATACATATATAATATATATATATATATATATATATATATATATGTCCATGTATATATATTATATATCTATATATCTATCTATCTATCTATCTATCTATCTATCTATCTATCTATCTATCTATCTATCTATATATATATATATATATATATAATATATATATATATATATACATATATATACGTATGTATATATATATATATATATATATATATATATATATATATATATATATATTATATATATATATATATATATATATATATATATATATATATATGTATGTATTATGTATATACATGTATATATGATACGCTTGTGTTCGTGTGTGTGTGTCTATGTCTACATATATTTCAATATATATATCAGTATGTCAGTATCAATAAAATAAATAAATATAATAATATATATATACATATATATATATATATATATATATATATATATATATATATATATAATATTATATAAATATCTGTGTGTGTGTGTGTGTGTGTGTGTGTGTGTGTGTTGCATGTGTGTGTGTATGTGCGTGTGTGTGTGTGTATCTCTCTCACTCCTCTCTCTCTCTCTCTCTCTCTCTCTCTCTCCTCGCTCTCTCTCTCTCTATATATATATATATATATATATATATATATATATATATATATATATTATATATATATATATATATATATGGCTTGCATGTATTTACATACACACACATGCGCTGTTTGCACACTTGATATTCATATATCTTTATTTCTACGCTCTTATCTCGTGCATCCCTCTCGCCCTGTGCTTTCACCGCAGTTCTTGCTTAAACATCATCTTAATTTCGACCTTCGGCCAGCAATAACTTTCTACCTTACACACTCCGTGGCTGGGGGGGGGGCAGAGGAGGGGTCCTGGCAGGGGGAAGGGGAAGGGGGTGCAGGGGGGGGGGTGATGGGTTAAGCGTCCACCCTCCCTCAAGACAGACGATTCCAGCCTGTTATCTGACAGCCTCAATTTAAGACTTCAGCCCGCCGTCACGACTTCCTTCTGATTGGCTCCGAGGCGTCAATCTCCCGTGACGTAACAGTGTGTTTATGACGTCATCGTCGTGCGGGGAAACGAGCGCATTTGCTGAATCTCGGGGCGAACGGATGGCGAAATTCTTGGCACTAGAGCTTTATCACAGGTTGGACGCCTTGCCTTCGCCTCGCTTGACCAGCTGGTGGGAGTCACGGCGACCGAATGAATGCAAAACGGGAACTTTCTTACGTCCATTACTCTTCCTTATTATACTGCGTTTGTCTTTGTCTGCCTTTCGCTTTCTCTCGTTATGCTAATGAGGTCATCATTATTTTTTGTCATTTCAATCATGCATCATTGCTCTTTCTATTGTTGTTATGATGCCTACTGTTACTACTGCTATCAATATTACCGCTGCTGATGTTTCTGGTTATGCTGTTGTTCATGGTACTAGTAATCTTGTTATTGTTGTTGTTGCTCCTGATGCTGTGGTTACTGTTGATGTTGTTATTATTATTATTATTGCCATACTCATCCTTATCATTTTCTCTCTTACTCTAGCTTTCTCTCACTCTCTTCTCTCTCTCGCAACTTCTATCCGTCTATCTATCTCTCTATCGATCTATACACACACACACACACACACACACACACATACACACACACACACACACACACACACACACACACACACACACACACCACACACACACACACACACACACACACACACACACACACACACACACACACACCACACACACCACACACACACACACACACACACACACACACACACATGTATAATATATATATATATATATATATATATATATATATATATATATATATATATATATATATATATATATAATATATATACATATATATACACACACACACACACAGTTCACATACACACACACAGCACACACACACACACACACACACACACACACACACACACACACACACACACACACACACATAATATAATATATATATATATATATATATATTATATATATATATACTATATATATATATATATATATATATATATGTATGAATATAATAGTAACATATATATGTATATATATATGTATTTATATATACATGTGTATGTATGTGTGTGTTTCTGTGTAATAATGATAAGAACAATAATATTAATAATGCTGATGATAATGATAATAATGATGATAAAATTATTTATGATTATAATGGTAATGATAACGGTGATGATGATGATAATTAGTATGATATTATCAATGATAATAATAATAACGATTATAATGATATTGATGATAATAATTATAATTTTAATAACAATAGTAATAATAATAAGAAGGAAAACAAGAAGATTGATTAAGATAATGGTAATACTACTACTGCTACTAATAGTAATTATGATGATGATAATGATAAGATAAATAGTAACAACAAAAACAACAATAGTGATAGTAATGATGATAATAATGATAATAACAATAGCAATATTAATGAAAAATAACAGCGGTAATGATAATTATATTAATGATAATAAAAACAATAACTGAGATACTAATAGTAGTAGTAATGATAATGAAATAATAACAACAATAAAAAGAATGTTGACGTCATCAACAACGATGACTGTAATGATAATGATAATGATACTTATCGATGATGGTTATACATGTAAATGATTATAACAATGATATGAAATAATGATAATGTTGATAGTCATTATCATCATCATCATTATCAGTGCCATTGTTATTATTATTATTATTATTATTATCATTATTATTATTATTATTATTATTATTACTATTATTATTATCATTATCATTATTGTTGTTGTTGTTGTTGTTATTATTATCATTATTATTATCATTATTATTTTCATTATTATTATCATTATTATTTTCATTTCTATTATCATTATTGTCATTATCATTATCTTCATTATCATTAACATATTGATAATAATAACAGTGGTAGCAATATCAGCAGTAGCAATAATAACAGTGATAATAAAAGTGAATAAAATAACAATAATAACAGTGATAATAAAAGTGAATAAAATAACAATAATAACAGTGATAATAAAAGTGAATAAAATAACAATAATAACAGTGATAATAAAGTGAATAAAATAACATAATAACAGTGATAATAAAGTGAATAAATAACAATAAGTGATAATAAAAGTGAATAAAAGTGAATGAACTCTGAATACTTAATATTCCCAGCTGTGATTACTACAATAATATTTCTAAATTGATACATGAAGCTCATCATTTAATTTTGTCTCTATTATCTTAAAATCAACAAATTTATCATACCATTTCACCATCTCCGTTGTTGCATCACATAGCATATAGTATATAGACGCTTCTAAACTTCAATGTTTGATGCCTCTTAAAACCCATCTCTTATGCCGTTATTGCACGCATGTTGTGAGGTGGATGAAAGCATAAGACATGGGCGATCGTGAGCACAGAGCCTGTTTAAACTCACGCATGAGTGTGCACGAAAATATGAGGATAAATGAGGCAAGGGATAAATCGTTACATGTGATAATTACGCTAAAATGATTACGATGTTGAAATTTAATGATTATCGAAAAATCGTTCTTATGTCTACGCACACAGATGTTTATGTGTATGCGTGTGCGTGTGTGTGTGTGTGTGTGAGAGAGAGAGAGAGAGAGAGAGAGAGAGAGAGAGAGAGAGAGAGAGAGAGAGAGAGAGAGAGAGAGAGAGAGAGAGAGAGAGAGAGAGAGAGAGAGAGAGAGAGAGAGAGAGAGAGAGAGAGAGAGAGAGAGAGAGAGACAGAGAGAGAGAGAGAGAGAGAGAGAGAGAGAGAGAGAGAGAGAGAGAGAGAGAGAGAGAGAGAGAGAGAGAGAGAGAGAGAGAGAGAGAGAGAGAGAGAGAGAGAGAAGAGGGAGAGGAGAGAGAGAGAGAGAGAGAGAGAGAGAGAGAGAGAGAGAGAGAGAGAGAGAGAGAGAGAGAGAGAGAGAGAGAGAGAGAGAGAGAGAGAGTGACAGAGAGAGAGAGAGAGACAGACAGACAGACAGACAGACAAAGAATGAAAGAACTAGAGAGAACAATATCACTAACTCACCTTTCAATAACATAACCTGATACTAGACAAGATTTCATAACTGTCCTTGCTTGTGGCGTGATTTTATGAATCAGACTTGCTAGCATTTCATTACCGTTAAATACAGTTAAGAATTTAGGGATAATGAAATAAGTAAATAAATGATAGACCCTTAATCAATCTTTCCTCGGTAATTAGCGATCTCTAATCTTGATTGGCCAATCTTGCTTCTTAATTGCCGAGTTTACCAATCACTTATCACATGTTATTAATGATGCCAGGTCTAGTAACTAGGAGTTTTTGGATCGAATAATGTACCAATTTTAGTTTGGGGAATGTATTTTGTGATAGATAGATAGATAGATAGATAGATAGATTGATTGATAGTCAGATAGATTGGTTGATAGGTAGATATATAGATAGATATAGATATATAGATAAACAGATAGAGAGATAGATTGATAGACAGATACATAAATAGATAGGTAGATAGATTGATAGATAGACAGACAGATATACAAATCAAGATAAACAGACAGATAAAGGATAAATAGATAGATTGATAGACAGATAGATAGATAGTTAGGTAGATAGATAGATAGACAGATCAAAATAAAGAGATAGATAAAAGGTAAATAGATATATAGATAGAGAGATAAGGAGATAGACAGTAAAGTAAGTATATAGATAGAGAAATAAACAGATAGACAGACAGTC
>NW_020870875.1:230342-247842 GCF_003789085.1 Penaeus vannamei | reverse complement strand
ATTTTTTCTTTCTTTCTTTTTTTCGGGAATGGGTGGGTAGAATGGGAGAAAAGGGGGAAATAGATGATAAATGAATGATGACAGAAAGCGAATAAGACGAAAGAGTGATAGAAGAACAAAGAGTAAATGATAGATAGAGAGAAAAACTAAAATATTAGAAAAAAAAAACGAGTTGAGAAAACGAAACGTGTAAAAATAATGGGATTCTACACCAAAACCAAGAAAACGTAAATAATAATAATAATAAAATGAACAAGAAAAGGGAAGAACAAAATCCACAACAAATACACACACACACACACACAAACAGAAAACAAGAAAACAAGAAAAAGGAGAGAACACAAACTCCCCACCTCCTCCCCCCACCCTAAAAATACAAAAACATAAAAAAAAATAAGAAATACAAAACTAAAAAGAGCATAGAACAAAAAGAAAAAAAAAAAAAAGCACAAAGCTACCCTTAAATAACCCCCACGTTAATCCGGGTCCTTGCACAAACGAGATTAATTAGCACAGACGGAAAACTAATTATCGCGTAAACTCCTTTTCTCGCACCTGTAACTCCAATACGTTTACAACACTATGTAATTAAGAGCCATCGGTACCTCATTTATTGCCTTCAGAACAACAGGTATGGGGGAAGTTCCTCTCCGTGGGATAGTATTTGTAAATATTTTATTTTTATTTTCTTTTTTTGGGGGTAGGGGGGGGGGGTGGGGGGTTTGTCTGAGTCTTCTCTTCTTCTCTCTCTCTCTCTCTCCTCTCTCTCTCTCTCTCTCTCTCTCTCTCTCTCTCTCTCTCTCTCTCTCTCTCTCTCTCTCTCTCTCTCTCTCTCTCTCTCCTCTCTCTCTCTCTCTCTCTCTCTCTCTCTCTCTCTCTCTCTCTCTCTCTCTCTCTCTCTCTCTCTCTCTCTCTCTCCTCTCTCTCTCTCTCTCTCTCTCTCTCTCTCTCTCTCTCTCCTCTCTCTCTCTCTCTCTCTTCTATCTTCTATTTCTCTCTCTCTCTCTTCCTTCTCTCTCTTTCTCTCTCTCTCTATCTCTTCTATTTTTTCTCTCTCTCTCTCTCTCTCTCTCTCTCTCTTCTCTCCTCTCTCTCTCTCTCTCTCTCTCTCTCTCTCTCTCTCTCTCTCTCTCTCTCTCTCTCTTCTCTCTCCTCTCTCACCTCTCTCTCTCTCTCTCTCTCTCTCTCTCTCTCTCTCTCTCTCTCTCTCTGCTCTCTCTCTCTCTCTCTCTCTCTCCTCTCTCTCTCTCTCTCTCTCTCTCTCTCTCTCTCTCTCTCTCTCTCTCTCTCTCTCTCTCTCTCTCTCTCCTCTCCTCCCTCCCTCCCTCCCTCTCTCTCTCTCTTCTCTCTCTCTCTCTCTCTCTCTCTCTCTCTCTCTCTCTCTCCTCTCTCTCTCTCTCTCTCTCTCTCTCTCTCTCTTCTCTCTCTCTCTCTCTCTCTCTCTCTCTCTCTCTCTCTCTCTCTCTCTCTCTCTCTCTCTCTCTCTCTCTCTCTCTCTCTCTCTCTCTCTCTCTCTCTCTCTCTCTCTCTCCTCCCTCTCTCTCTCTCCCTCTCTCTCGTGCGTGTGCGTGTCTCCCTTCCTCTCCCTCTCGTCTATCAGAGTAAGCGAAACGTGATAAATCGCTTTTCCACTCGAGAAAGACGAATGGAGGGGCGCGGGGGACAAGCCAGTCAGGACTCCAGCCAGTGTGGTCTGGAAGCCACTGGGAGCCATACCTCATGGTGCCAGCTCTCGGAGGGGAATTCCCGGTCAATCTGCGCAGCTCTTCTTCTCTTTCTGCCTCTTTTTCTCGCTTTTCTTGTATCGCTTCTTCCTTTTCTTCTTCCTCGTTGTCTTTGTTTTTTTTCCTTGTTTTTCTTTTCCTTGGCGTATTTCTCCTTTTGTTTTGGATTTTTTTCTCGGGTCTTCTTTGTCGTTTCTTCTAGGTTTATGTTTTGCCTCTCTCCTTCTTACATTTCTTCGTCTATTTCTCCTTGTTTTTTTTCTCCTCCTCTTCTTAGTCTTTCTCTTATTATGTCCCTCCACGCCCTTCTCTCTCTCTCTCTCTCCTATCTCTCCTATCTCATTCTTCTTCATCATCCTCGTCTTGTCCTTCTCCTTCTTCTCATCCTCCAGTCTATGCATCTTCCTCTTCCTCATATCCCTCCACCTCCTCCTCTTCCTCTTCCACTCTTTCCTCCACATCCTCCTCTTCCTCCTCTTTCTCCCCCCAGCCATTTTTTTCCTTCTCCTTCTTTTTCTTTCTAAGATGAAGGAAGACATCAAAATATTTTTGACCAATTATCCGGTATTGAACTCCAATGTAGATAATATTTACCCTTTGGCTCTGGCTCATTATGGGCGGAAGCAAATTTCACCCTTGTCTCCTTGGGTCATAAGGCCAAAAGATGCGTCTCGCATATAATCACCAAATGGTCTTGGAGCATTTTGATGATTATACTGCCTCAGGGGGGGTGGGGTCGCCTTGTTGACTTTTTAAACTTGTTTGCACTGACGAAAGTTCCCGCTGGCCAGCCTTAAAGAACAAAAATAGGATACAATTCTTTTGGGTGTAGAATTCCTTAAGTCTATCTTTAAACACACACATACACACACACACACACACACACACACACACACACACACACACACACACACACACACACACACACACACACACACACACACACGAGAATGAGAATGATGATGATGTTGAGGATGATGATAACAACAATATTAAGGATAATACTAATATGAAAACTATGATAATGATAATAATCATATCATGATAATGACCAAAACAATTATGATTATAGTAATGATAATAATGATGATAATGATTATAAGGATAGCCGAAATGATATCAATACTATAAGTAGCATCATTACTAATAATGATAATGAACATAATAATAGTAATTATAATAGCAATACTGATCATAGCGATACCAGTAGAAATGATAATGATAGCAATAGTATTATTATGGATAATAACGTAATAATGGTAATAGCAATGATAATGATAATAATAACAATAATGATAATTATGAAAATGATGACACCAATAATAGGAATAATCATGATTTAATAAAAACGAGTTATAATAATAAAAAAATTGTAGTAACAAAAAGATGATAATGATAAAAACAATAAGAATTAAAACAATAATTAAAATGATAATGACAATGATAATGATATTAATAATCATTATTATGACAATGATATTGATAATAATGATGATAATATCAATTACTATAATAATGATACCAATAATACTGATGATGATAATAGTAGTAGTAGTAGTAATAACAATGATAATAATAGTAATAATAACAATAATGATGATAATGATGATAACAATAATAATGAAAAAAATAATGATAATAATAATAATAATAATGATAATAGTAATAATGATAATGATAGAAATGATAATAATAATAACAATGATACTAATGATGATCATTATAATGATGACAATAGTAGTAATGATAATGTTAATAATGATAATGATGACGGTGGTGGTAAGGATAATAGTAATATCTATAAAGATGACAACAATGATAATAATAATCATCATAGCATTGAAAATAATAATAATAATGATAATGATAATAATGATAATGCTATCAGTAATGATAATCCTCATCATTATCGTTATTGTTATTATTATTGTTATTACCATCATTAGCATTATTACTGTTTTCATAATTATAATAACTAGAAGTACTCAGAGGGTGCATACCTCCGCCAAGGCAATAAGAAGAATTACATTAAAGTCACCTTTCTTAACTACACAGGAAACCTCCTTGACGTGGCCAAGGCAATAGGGGTAATGATGCAATCATTGAAAAAAAAATCCTGGATCGCCATCAAAAGATAAGGGAATTATCACCAAAAGATAAGTGTACATTTTTCATAAAAATCTGTTCGTAACATCTGGAGTTATCCTAATAACCAACCAACAAACTAACTAACTAACCAACGCGACCAAGAACACAAGCCCCTTGGCGGAGGTAATAATAATAATAGAAATCTTACTTACATTCATGATAAGAGGCATCAATAATTATAATAGTAATGATAATTATTTTGATAATGATTAAGATAGTAATAGTAATAACAATAGTGTTTGTAATTATAATAATGCTGATAGTAAAGATGATAATGAGAACAGTGACAGTAATGATAATAATACTAATGTTGATGATAATAATAATAGTGATGATGATAAAATATTGATGATGATTTTAATGATAATAGTAAAGAAGAAAATAAACAGTGAAAATAATGATAATAATAATGTTAATAATAATAATAGTGATGATGATATTGATGATGATTTTAATGATGAAGATGATAATAGTCATGATGGTAATAGTATTAATGATAATGATAACGGTACTACTAATAATAATTGTCATTATCATTATCATAATCACGATAGCAATAATTATGAAAATGATGATAATGATATAATGATAATAATAATAATAATGATAACAATGATAAAAAAAAGGTAATGATGATAGCAATAGTAAAGGTGATAATGATATGAATAATAATGATAATGGTGGTAATGATAATAGTAAAACAATAATAATGATGATAATGATAAAAATATTAGTAATGATAATAATGATTATGATAATGATAACAATAATAATGATAATAAGAAAATAATGTAGTAATAAGAGTATAATGGTAATAACAGGAAATTATAATAATGATAATAACGAGGATAATAATAATGATAATAATCATGATAATAATCATGATAATATCAACGACAATAACAATGATAATAACGATTATGGAAATAATGATGATAACAATTATGATAACAATAACAACAATAATAATAATGATGATAATAATAAGTTGTAATGATATTAACAGAAAAAAACAACGATGATAATAATGATAATAATATCACTGATGTAATCATCATAACAATAATGACAACAATGATAACAATCACAATTATGATAGTAATAATAATAATTATGATAATCATAATAATCATAATAGCAGCAATTATAACAGATTGTAACATGATAATCATATTGATAATGCTATGGAAAATAAAGCGATACACTTCAAAATACGACCCCTACTTGTATCCCCCCTCCCTCCTCCCCGCCCACCCCGCCCACCCCGCCCACCCCGCCCACCCCGATGATTGATACGACCCGCGCTGCCGACCCATTACATCAACTAATGAATGACATAAAATGATAACGCATGAACTTCCCTTGAACGCGGCCTAACACACGGGAGTCGGGAGAGGAGAGCGTCAGAGATGCAGCTTCTCTCTCTCTCTCTCCGACAGCTGTTGTGATAGATGAGGGACGGGCGGCAGGGGCGGCGAGGCAGATTTATATCTCCCTGGAAACGCTATTGCTTGCTTGCTGATTACGGAGTTTGGATCTGACGAAGGGGAGGAGGAGGCTACGTGGTTCTGGCGGGGGAGGTTAAGGCGGGGTGAGGTTGCACTTCCCTTGCCACTGTGGGTGTGTGTTTGGGCGCTGTTGTAATGTGCTTGCGAATGTTCGCCGGGGTTGTGGTTCTCCTTTTCTGTATTTATTTGTCATGTATATATATATATATATATATATTATATATATATATATATATATATAATATATATATATATATATTATATATATATATATATATATATATATATATATATATATATATATATATATATATATATATATATATATATATATATATATATATATATATATATATATATATATATATATATATATATATATATATATATATATATATATATATATATATATATATATATATATATATATATATATATATATATATATAGGTTCTTCAAACCTCGCCTCTGAGAGACGTAGCAGAATCCAGAAGGGGTGTCCAGATGATCTCCATTTCCCCTGCGTGGGACACTATTTTTTTTATTGTTTTTACCCCTGCTCGTTTTTAGTTAAGTTATCCCTATTTTTAGCTCCGTTTTCTAAGTTGTGTTCATCACGTTTTCTTAGTTTGTTTCGTTCTTTTAAGTAATGACTGATGTCTTTTATTGTTTAAGTTTTAAAGTTTACTGCCTTAATATTTTATTTATTGCTTTTTAATCAATTTGACCGTCATTTTAATTGTTCATTTTCGGATTAAGATTTATTTTTCCGTATTCTTATTTTATCGATTTGTTCCTTTTATAGATGAGCATGACGGGGTTTGTCCTTTTTATTTTGTAAACTTGTCTTTTTATTATATGTATTTGTATTTTGGTTTTATGATTTTACTCTGTAATTGATTTTATTCTTGTTTTACGTTTTTCAAATCGTCCTTTTAGCTTTTTAGGGATGTCAATGACGTTTGTACTTTTTAAGATGCTTTATTTTTCAATGGTTTTAATTATTTGTCTTAATCTTTTTATCTTTTTATCATCCCTGGTTGTTTTATATATACTTTAAATTTTTCACATTTTAATTATGTTTTATTTAGAAGTTATTGAAAATGAAGGCAGTGACGTCAGCAAGACGTCCGCATAAATACGGATCCGCCATAACAATAAAGAGAGATCTATCTGAACCTGTGTTTGTGTCACCCCTTTCTGGATTTACTTCAGCCTGAGACGTTAGCAGAACAAAGGTTGTACTGAGCATACTTCCCGTTACTTGCCTAGGGTATTTGCTGGACGTTGTCTTATTTATTTATGTGTTTTTATGTGTTTTATTGTTTTCAAGTGTTTTTTTACGTATTTTTACACGAATCCCTTCTGGATTCGTCTTTTCTCGTTTTGCTTTTAACGTCAGTTCCTTTTTAAGTATTGTATTGATATTTTAGTCCTATTTTAGTAAGTTAACGTAAGTTTTCTTTTCTTATCTTGGTGTTTTTAAGTAAAGTAACGTAATTTTAGTGTGTGAGTTCTTGTTTTACCTTTTTAAGCCTTAAGCAGTTTTAGTTTCAATATTTTATTTCTTTTGCATATTTTAAATAATAGGCTGAGTCACAAGGACTTTTAGTAATATTTCTCCGCTCTGGGTACACGTTACACCTGCGTATGATCCTGGGTCAGTGCCCGCTACCATTTCACAGGCCCAGGATCTGTTTTCACTTGTTCAGGGGAGTGAACGGGACCCCCATTTGCGTCCCTAAGCCGTTCCTGCTTCACGGGAGGCTTCAGCTCGCTTCACGAGGCTGGGGTTTAAGTCGGGCTCCTCATCATAGATACCTTGGATACTTACATATTTGGTGGCTAGCGGTGAAATGTACCTTTTATGAGCTATACCAGGAGAATATTACGGAGTTCCTTGTAGGCTGAGAACGTCCGGCACAATCAGTTCTTTCCTGTTAGGATATTTTATGCATGTTCATTGTACCTCCTACGGGAGTTTTGGGAGAGCCACTTCGCCATATTATGTGTCTTTTGTTTTCTCTTTCAGTGGTATTTTAATTGTGTAGTTTTCAAGAGCGGTTTTTTTTCTTGCAGCATAATTCTCTTCTCTTGCAGAGTTAGATTTATGTGTCTTAATGCCCGCTCGCCCAGCTAGGCTTACTTTGTGGCTCTCGTCAGTTTTAGGGACACTGTATGTTTCTCTTTTACGTGTATAATTATCCTTTGGCAGCTCCATGGATCATACAGTGACTTGTGTGTTACGGTGTGTTACAGTGATTTTTGTAATATAGTGACTGAAACAGTGCAGTGATTTTGATGAAGGGTGCAGTAACGTGTTAAAGTGTGTAGTGACATTGGAAAAGTGCAGTAACGGGTTTGTGAACAGTACAAGCTATGAACAGTGAGACGAGGTTGAGCAGTGCAGTGGACTTTGAATCGGTGCAATACAGCCAGATATTGCTGAACGCCTAAGAACAGTACCGAGCAGTGAACGAACAGTGCTGAAGTTTTACAGACGGTGTTAAGCGTATGTGAACAGTGACAAGATTGTGAACAGTTAAGTCTATGAACGGTGTCTGGTGATATTCGAACAGTGCTTGCTGTGTCTGTGGATGATATAGTTCTCGGAGTGCCTCTCGACTGTATTTGTGGTGCATTGTGTGCAGGATGCCCAAAGGCAAGAACACGGGAATTCGTAGGAATTTACGATCTTCCAGCCACCCTAGTTCCCGTGACCGTTCTCCGGCAGCAGGCTTATCCATCTCTGTCGATCAGCTCCCCATAGTCGTAGGTGGCTCGAATCCAGAGGTACGAGAAGCAGTGAGAGCCATGGAGGGAGAGATTAGTGTGCTGGCCCAAATCCTTGACAAAATCGAAGCCTTGTCAAGTGAACTCAGTGAAGTCAAGGCTCAGACACAGCAGTTCAACGAAAGGCTCGCCCGGCAGGAAGAAGCTGTGTCCAGACCCCGACAGGTAGAAGCAGAGGTCGAAGTTCTTCAACCTCAGGAACCTTCTGCTAGTACTCGGAGGGATGAGGAGATAGAGGAACTACGGCGGCAGTTACATGAAAAGGAAGAAGAACTTCAAAGGGAGAAACAGCGTAATAGGGAGAGACGTAACTTGCAGCCTCCAGAAACGCAGCTCCGCTTCTCAGAGAACCCCGAAGACTACGTCCAGAGGCCGACTTCTGCTCGGCTTCCTCCAGAGCCACGACCACGCAGCTCCCCAGAGTATGCTGATCCTCGACTGCCGCAGGGAACACCGCAACTAACAGCTGCAGCACAACGTGGGTCCTTGGATGACAGCTCTACATCTCGAGCCCTTACTCCAGCTGTGTCCTATGTTGTAGCTCGGGAGTCGGTTCCCCATTTTAAAGGAGACACCTCAGCATCCCAGCCGCTGAAAAGGAACCAGGATGTGGAGGCCTGGATTCGCTCCATAGAGAACCTCGTGAAACCACCTACTGACGAGGCTTACATCAGGCTGCACGAGCGAACTGTAGAGGCCCTGCAGAGCTTATAATAAACTCTCCCCTGTTTGACTTCATCCGTGACTGGGAGACATTTAAGGCCTCTCTACGCACCAAGTTTAGGGGAACTTACACGTCTGCTGATTTTTATAAGGTGCTTTATGAAAACAGGATGTCTTCAGTGCAGGCTCCCATGGATTTTTATCTCCAGTTAGAAGGTCACGTCTACCAGGGGTATCGCGACCATCGAGAAGCAATAGGTGATCCCTCCGAGCTTGTTCGTCGGGTTTTCCTCTCCGGCATTCCATCCTGGCTTAGGGATTTCTTGGCAGTTAAAGATGACTGCTCCCCCATGCAGCTTGCGGAAACAGCCCAGAGGATATGGAACTCCAGGAACGGGATCAGGCATGAATCAGCTACTCGACATCAGTCTCCAAATGAGTTTCGCCTGGATGACGACCGTGACCACCGCCACTATCCTGATCGCCCACCCAGAGCTCGGGACTTGTATGCTTGCCCTATAGCTGCACAGGTGACAGAGTGAAGACCCCACAGCTTATTCCACCTCGTGATCCCTGGTGTAGCTTCCATGGAACAGCCACTCACAACACCTCTGAGTGCCGAGCAGCTTCTTATGTGACTTCTGCGCGAAACCGACCCCATCCTTCCAGAGACATCACCTGCTACCGTTGCCGAAGATCTGGGCACATGGCTAGACAATGTCCCTTTCCGAGTGGCCAGCAAGGAGAAGCTCCCAGTCCAGCTGGCGGAGTTCCAGAAGGGGGCAGTAACTTCCACCAGTACGCAGACAGAAACCACAATGTCTCAGATAGCCATGTTGAGTTCCCTCGGGTTGTCAGGACGGCCTCTCGTGGGACTCAATATTAATGGTAAGACAACCCTGTGCTTCATTGACACTGGATCTGAAGCCACCTTGATCAAGCCAAGTGCTGTAGCCATGATCGTGTCCCACCAAAAGCTTCAGCACAGGACGTCTACCAAGATTCTCCGAGGAGTCACAGGGCAACCACTCCAAGTATCAACTGAGGTGACACTCCACTTTCAAATGGCTGAGGATTCTGTCATTGTTCATCAGGCCAGTGTGGTTGACGTCTCCTTCCCAGGTGACATACTTATTGGGATGGATCTCCTCAGACGGCTGGACTTCACTTTCTCCTCCGAAGCGTCAACTGGGAATGCCACCATTACTCTGCAGGGACACAAGTTCTCAGTAGTATATACTGATGCAGAGTCTCTCAAGATCTGTTGCATCAAACCCCTGTCACCTACAGAAGATGCCAGTGAAGATGCACCAGTTTCTGCCCAAGATCCTCAGACCGTTGCAGCAGTGCATCTTGTTCACCGTGCAAGTATTGCAGCTCACAGTGGCTGCTTTGTTGAAGGCTGTGTTTCGCGGAACGGACCAACAGATGGCGATATCCTTGTAGTTCCAGCTATGCCGAAAGGACTTCTTTTACCTCATGCTGTCACAAAGGTGAAGGATCGTCGGTGCTCTGTGTGGGTGGTGAATGCGACTCCAAACCGATGGTTTTACATAATGGAACACGCCTTGGGAAGGCAGAGCAGGTAGAAGCCATTTACACCAATGACCCATCTCAAAACTGCCCAAGATGCCTGAGGAAGTCGTCGCCAGGTCCAACTACTGTCCTGTCGAGCCTGATTCCCTTGAGGATGGAGAAACCTTTGACTTTGAGTGGGAAGAAGATTGCTTTGACCGACAATATGGAGTCGAAGACTTCGGCTATGATGATGAGCTGGAGGTTGAACACATGGAGCTGCCCCCTCTATTGCCATTGCTGCCTGTGAAGCTGCCGAACTCCTGGAACACGGTCCAAACCTGGATGACCACCAGATGCCAGATCTCGGCCACCTTGAAGACCCCCAACGCCATCAGCTGACTGAGCTGCTTTGTCGTTTCAAGGGGCTCTTTGATGGTGGTGAAGAAGCTGTAGGTCTTGTACCTGGAATCAAGCATCAGATTGACACAGGAGATGCCAAGCCTGTTTGCATCCGACAGTGGCGATTACCCCATTCAACACGGCAAGTTATTCGTGAGCAGTGTGACTCTATGCTTCGCTCAGGGGTCATTGAGGAATCCACATCCCCTGGATGAGCCCTGTTGTGCTGGTTAAGAAGAAGGGAGGAGCTCTCAGGTTCTGTGTTGATTACCGTGGCCTGAACGCAGTGACCAAGGGTGATACGTATCCTCTGCCTCTTATCAGCGAACTCATCGATGAACTGGGCCCAAAGAACTCTTTACCACCTTAGATGCCCGCGCTGCATACTGGAGTGTGGAATTGGAAGAAGAGGATCGACCAAAGACGGTTTTCAGATGGCTACCGACTCTTCCAGTTCTGCCGTCTTCCTTTTGGCTTATCAACAGCTCCAACCACGTTCCAGAGGACTATGAATGTCGTCTTATCGTCGGTACTGGGACGTCATACATTAGCCTACTTAGATGACGTTATCATTTACAGCCACAACTTCGACCAACACCTCCAAGATCTAGACGAGACCTTGCAGTTGCTGTCATTGGCCGGCCTGAAACTTAACATGGACAAGTGCCAGTTTGCAGCCACAACCATAGATTTCCTCGGCTTCACGATTTCCCCTGATGGAGTCTCCCCTAACAAGGATAAGGTTTTGGCTATCTCTAACACCCACCACCACGTACAGTTAGAGAAGTTCGTCGTTTCCTAGGAGCAACAGGATTTTTCAGGAAACATGTTCCAGGATATGCAACCTTAGCATCACCATTGCATCTGTTGCTGAAAAAGGATCAAGCTTGGACCTGGGGACCCGAACAACAAGCCGCGTTTGAAACTCTGAAAGAGAAGCTGACATCTGCTCCAGTCTTACGCCAGCCTGACTTCTCCAAGGGATTCGAACTTCACACTGATGCCTCTAGTATTGCACTGGGGCCTGTCTCATGCAGAGAGATGATGACCAGACACCGCATGCAGTTGCCTATTTCAGCAGAAAGCTCCGTGATGCAGAAACTCGCTATCCAGCCATCGACTTAGAAGCTCTAGCTGTTGTGGAAGGAGTCCGGACCTTCGATTCCTATCTTTATGGAAGGCGCTTCACCGTGTACACCGACCACCGCCCCTTAGTGTATGTGTTCAGCAGGAAGACCAAGTCTCCTAGGATGACAAGATTCGCCCATGACTTGTCTTTCTATGATTTTAGCATCAGGTACAAAGAGGGCCCCACCAATAAAGTGCCAGACTTGCTCTCCAGACAAGTTGCAAAGCTGACAATAACAGAGCTCTCTCCTGAAAGCCTTGCAGAAGAGCAGAAAGCAGATCCTCAGCTTGCAGAGATTTGCAGTTATTTGGAAGGGGGAAACCTGCCAACTAAGAAGCTTCCTCTTCCTCTGACTTTGAATTGAAGGAAGGCGTCCTCTACCGGTTGAAGAATCTACCAGATCGGATTGTATACCAGTTAGTAGTTCCAGTGACTCTACGAAATTCGGCATTAAAAGCATCACATCTTCCTCCACTTGCTTCTCATCCAGGCATCCATCGAACATTTCAAAATGCAAGATCAATGTTCTACTGGCCAAACATGCTGAAAGATGTACGACAGTATGTAGAATGCTGCGAGATTTGCCAACAATCAAGAGGCGACAGGCAAAAGGTTCCTATGGCTGAGACACCCCTTTCTAACTTTCCATTGGAACGAGTCTCGATGGACATTATGGACTTTGGGCCCAGCATTCCCATCCGCTGGGCGTTATCCATCATAGACCAGCATTCACGGTATTTGCAGATCATACCTCTACGGAAAGTCACTGCTGTCGCTGTCCACCGAGCCTTTCTGGACCATTGGGTAACCCTCTTCGGCCCTCCTAGGGTTATCCAAACTGACAACGGAGTCCAATTCACAAGCAACCTGTTTAAGGAACTCGCTAAACTGATGCATGCTACCAACCACTACACCATTCGCTACCATCCTCAAGCAAATGGTTTGATTGAGCGTACCAATCGTGTGGTAAAGTCTGCCCTTACTTCTCTTGTCAATGATCGCCCACGAACCTGGCACCAGTTTGTTCCTGAGTTGCGGCTACAGATCAACTCGCTATCCATCGGACCACAGGGGAGCAACCCCTTTACATGCTAACCGGCCGCCATGCTAACTTCCAGATTGGGCTCACCAATGAAGCAGTTTTTGATGAGAACGTGAATCTTCAAGCACGTTTACGAGAGGCCCGCCAAGCAGCTGTGAAAGCCTCTAAGGAAGCACGACAGATTTATGGCAAGCAATACAACAAAGGCAAGAAGGTGGAATTTCAGCCGACTGAAGGTGCGTTGGTATGGTACTTTGAACATCGACACAAGATGGGCGGTCTACCCCCTCTCACCAGAAAGTGGAGAGGTCCTGCCAGGATCATCAGACGTCTGGGTCCAGTTGCCTTTGAAATTGAAGACCTCGAAACAGAAGTTCAGTTCAGAGCCCACCTGAATCACCTGAAGGCTTATCACCCACCAGCGGAACTGTCGTATGGCACGAGTGATGATGATGACGATGATGGAGACAACGATGATGACGGTACAGATGATCCGAATCCACCAAACCCAGATGACCCTTGGGTTGCTGTGCTGACCTCTCTGGTGATGGAGCCAGAGTTCGACGATAGCGGTTGTGGTTCATTGCGGGCTGCTGAGACACACGCCTCTAGAGAAAACCTGCACCCAGATGAGCAGATGGAGCACTGATATCCTTTTTGTACTATTTGTGTTTTTGTCCTTTTATGATTTGATGTGCAAGACACGTTCAGCTGTCTGCACGCTGTTAGTTTGTTGAGGCAAGTAACGGGGCTCAGGCCAACCTTTCTTCTGTTTCAGGTTGTCTCCGCCTTCTGCTTCGACCCATGGTTATGGGAGGATTGTGGAGGTTCTTCAAACCTCGCCTCTGAGAGACGTAGCAGAATCCAGAAGGGGTGTCCAGATGATCTCCATTTCCCCTGCGTGGGACACTATTTTTTTTATTGTTTTTACCCCTGCTCGTTTTTAGTTAAGTTATCCCTATTTTTAGCTCCGTTTTCTAAGTTGTGTTCATCACGTTTTCTTAGTTTGTTTCGTTCTTTTAAGTAATGACTGATGTCTTTTATTGTTTAAGTTTTAAAGTTTACTGCCTTAATATTTTATTTATTGCTTTTAATCAATTTGACCGTCATTTTAATTGTTCATTTTCGGATTAAGATTTATTTTTCCGTATTCTTATTTTATCGATTTGTTCCTTTTATAGATGAGCATGACGGGGTTTGTCCTTTTTATTTTGTAAACTTGTCTTTTTATTATATGTATTTGTATTTTGGTTTTATGATTTTACTCTGTAATTGATTTTATTCTTGTTTTACGTTTTTCAAATCGTCCTTTTAGCTTTTTAGGGATGTCAATGACGTTTGTACTTTTTAAGATGCTTTATTTTTCAATGGTTTTAATTTTTTGTCTTAATCTTTTTATCTTTTTATCATCCCTGGTTGTTTTTATATATACCTTAAATTTTTCACATTTTAATTATGTTTTATTTAGAAGTTATTGAAAATGAAGGCAGTGACGTCAGCAAGACGTCCGCATAAATACGGATCCGCCATAACAATAAAGAGAGATCTATCTGAACCTGTGTTTGTGTCACCCCTTTCTGGATTTACTTCAGCCTGAGACGTTAGCAGAACAAAGGTTGTACTGAGCATACTTCCCGTTACTTGCCTAGGGTATTTGCTGGACGTTGTCTTATTTATTATGTGTTTTTATGTGTTTTATTGTTTTCAAGTGTTTTTTTTACGTATTTTTACACGAATCCCTTCTGGATTCGTCTTTTCTCGTTTTGCTTTTAACGTCAGTTCCTTTTTAAGTATTGTATTTGATATTTTAGTCCTATTTTAGTAAGTTAACGTAAGTTTTCTTTTCTTATCTTGGTGTTTTTAAGTAAAGTAACGTAATTTTAGTGTGTGAGTTCTTTTTTACCTTTTTAAGCCTTAAGCAGTTTTAGTGTTTCAATATTTTATTTCTTTTGCATATTTTAAAATAATAGGCTGAGTCACAAGGACTTTTAGTAATATTTCTCCGCTCTGGGTACACGTTACACCTGCGTATGATCCTGGGTCAGTGCCCGCTACCATTTCACAGGCCCAGGATCTGTTTTAACTTGTTCAGGGGAGTGAACGGGACCCCCATTTGCGTCCCTAAGCCGTTCCTGCTTCACGGGAGGCTTCAGCTCGCTTCACGAGGCTGGGGTTTAAGTCGGGCTCCTCATCATAGATACCTTGGATACTTACAATACCGCCCGCATTCGTGTAAATAAAAAGGTGAAGCCATAATGAATATTGCCGCGGTAATTCGCACAACGAGACCAATGCTATCAACACTGGCAATTATGATAAGGGTTAACGTGAAAAATTGTGGTATTGGTGAGTTTGCGTATACAGTGCTAATTAATAATGGCAATTAATGCTAATTATTATTTAGACTCTGGAAACCATAACGGTAATGATGGAGTTAGTGGGAGCAATATTTATAAAGTTGGCAGTGATAATAAAAATGACGATGAATTAGCCAGAGGAAATGGCAATAACAGTAGTGATAAGAAATGTGATAATGCTGATAAAGAAAGAAATGATAATGATGATAAAAAAGATGATGATAATGATAATAGAGATGATGATAATGATAACAGAGAATATGATAATGATATTACCAATGATGATGATGTTGGTAATGAAAATAAAGATGATAGTAATGATGACGATAATGAAGATGATGACGATTATGATGGAGAGGATGTTATTGAGGGTGAAAATGATGATAATGAAAATGAGTATGGTGATAATGATGTTCATGATTGAAGATAGTAATGATAATCATGATGAAAATTGTAATCATGATAATAACAATGATAATGATAAAAATAATAATAATAGGGATAATAATTATGATGATAATGATAACTATTACTACTGTTATCATCATTATTACCATAATCAGTATTGTTATTATGATCATCACCTTCAATATTATTCAAAAAATTATTATGATTATTATTATTATCATTATCATCATTACTATCATTATAATTATTACACTTATTATCATCATCATAACAGTAATAATAATAACAATAATATCAATGATATAGATAATAATGATACTGATAACAATAACAATGATAAAAATAGTAATAATAGGAAGACAAAAATGATAAAGATCATGATAAGAACAATAATGATGATAATGATCATAATGATAATAATGGTAACAATGATAATGATTATAATAATATTAGCAATGATGATAAAAAAAAATAATAGTAATAACGAAAATAACAACAACAATGATGATAACAACGATGATAATTATCATAATGATGATGATAATAATACAATTAATAATAATAATAATTATTATTATTATTATTATTATTATTATTATTATTATTATATCAATAATAATAATAATTATTATTTTTATTATTATTATTATTATTATTATTATTATTATTATTATTACTATTATTATAACAATAATAATGATAATCAGGAAATTAATTATCATAGTAATAATAATTATAATAATAAAAAAATAACAACAGTAATAATAATGTTAATATTGAAAATATTCATAATGATAAAAATAGTGGTACTAATAATATAAATGATGATAATGATAATAATGACGATAATGATAATGACGATAATAATAACAGTAATGGTAATTATAATAATAACAATAATGGTAATTATAATAATAACAATAATGGTAATTATAATAATACCAATTATAACGATAATAATCATGATAATGATAAAAATAACATATATAATAATGATAATAATAACAATAATAATGATAACCATGATCACAATGATAATTATGGTAATAACAATAATTATTATAATGTTAGTAATAACGATAATAATAATAAGAGTAATAATAATAACAATAATGATAGTAAAAATAACAATAATGGTAATAGTAATCACAACAGCAATAATGATACTGATAATAACAATTATAATGATAATGATAAAAATAATAATAATGAAGATGATGATGATGATTATGACAATAATGCTAACAACAAAAACAATAACGATATTAGTTATAAAATAGTAATAATAATCATCACTATTTTGCGTCTTGTGAGGTTTTCCGCAAGGATCGTCTACAAAGGACGCTACAGACCAAGACGGTTACGACCGTTTCCGTCTGACTAATTTCCGTCTTGATCTTGTGCTATTAATAAATTAAATAGGATGAGTGAACGTAAACATAAGCTAATATTTTAGAACATTCGTTTATACAATATACATCATCATATTTCTTTAAAAATAACGTAATGTGTATGAAATGTTGTGTGGTTCCGGCGCCAAGTTTGTTTACATGATTTTCATACGGAGTTCATTCGGAAACGCAAAAAAAATTACGGATAAAAGTGCTAGTGTGATAGGACCTTAAAGTGGGCGGATCCGACCCCCTGGCGGCGGTGGAGAGAATTACATGGGCGGTGAGCTAAAAGGAGGCGACGGGATGGCATTAGGTGTAGTTAGTGAATAAATTTTGTTGTAAAGAGACACGTCTGTGAGATTTTGTGACTTTCAATGCTTAAAATACCAGAGTTGGTAAACAGTTCAATCATAGAAA